>PVIA01010613.1:0-50473 GCA_004024845.1 Tonatia bakeri
AGTTAAATCTCCATCAAATGGTGCTTTTCTATCAGTTATCTACAATTCACAGAAGTTCCAAACAGCTCAAAGATCATGAGTAGGGCTAGAATCTGATAACACGTGGACATGTGGACAGGGGCGGAGGGCCACATGTAGCCTGGGGAAGAGGCCTCTGCAGGGGCGTTACTATGGGACTGATGATAGGGTGGCAAGTGCTGGCTCTTAAAGTGGAGGGGTGGGCACAACTGCAGGCTCAGAAGGTTCAGAGAATCTAGACGGAGTCTTCCTGGATACCCATCAAGAGGTCCCCATTCCCAACATAAAGATTTCAGGTTTTCCTGACAAGCGATCTGACCTGGATACACAGTCAAGTCCTGCTTTGGTGGACTGTTTAACCGTCTTAGAAGTTCAGCTCCTCTGACTATTGGGTCTCGAGATTAGTCCTCAGCTTTCTTTACCTTTTGACTTAGGGGAATAAGAACTTCTTTATAACCAAAGAATCCTCCGGCTTTCAATTTTGGTTCCGATAACCTGTAACTTGTCCTTAGCTATTCATTATCTTTTTGTGAGCAAAGGTTCTTAAAGAATATTTGTGGACCAGCAGAATTAGCACCACTTGGGAACTTGAAAATGCAATTTCTTCTTTTTAATTAAAAAAGTTAAATACAGTTGACATTCAATATTATATTAGTTCCAGGTGGATAGCATAGTGGTTAGATATTTATATAACTTATGAAGTGATCCTCCTTATAAGTCTATTACCCACCTGGCACCATATACAATTATTACAATATTACTGACTATATTTCCTAAGCTGCACTTTACAATCCCTTGACTATTTTGTAACTGCCAATTTGTATTTCTTAATCCTGTCACCTTTTTACCCAGTCCCCCAATGCCCTCCCATCTGGCAATGATCAGTTTATTTTCTGACACTATGAGGTTTTTATTTTCTGTTGTGTTTGTTCATTTATTTTTCTTTAGATTCTGCATATAAGTGAAATCATATGGTATTTGCCTATCATATGACCCAGAAATCCTACTTGTGGGCATTTATTCAAAGAAATAAAAAACACTGATGCAAAGAAAATACATGCATCCTTATATTCATTGCAGCATTATTTACAATAGCCAATATCCAGAAGCAACTTAAGCATCCATCAATAGACAAATGGATAAAAGAAGAGGTGGTACATATATACAATGCAATCTCACCTGCCATAAAAAAGAATGAAATCTTACCATTTTTGACAATGTGGGTAGACCCAGAGGGCATTATGCTAACTGAAATAAGTCAGATGGGGAAAGGCAATTCTTTGATCTCCATCCCAGACCTACTGAATAGAAACTCTATCTAATATTGAGATAAAACAGCCTATGTTTTAACAAGTTCTTCCACTGATTCTCATGCACATCAAAGTGTGAGAACTATTGCAGTGGTTCATCCACAGTGCTTAGCAATAACTGCCCAGTTCCAGTATGCTTATATCTACTATATTCTCCATGTAATATTTTCTCCAACTCCCCAATATATTATAGCTGCTAGTGCATTGCCATTCACCATATTCCCTCCCAAGCCACCAATGCTAAATGTTTTAACAGGTCACTGCCTTGAGCCAGAGTCCTTCTGTTCTTTTTTTTAACACCTCTGGTCATGTGGGGTCCTTATTTTTAGCCAGTACCGACCAGTACAGCTTTAAAACTCGTTATCATCTCACTCGCTTTCTCAGACCACTTCCAGAACTGACACAGGTCAGTTCTCTGGAAGTAGAGCTTGAGACCCAGTTCGGAGTACCAGACACTTATTAGAAGTCCACACCAGTGGAGGGAGGGAGTGGGGGGGAACCAGGATGGAACAGAGGGAAAAGTTAAAATGATGCAGGCTTGGCAAGGTCTTCGCCAACTTGGCAGGGAGTTCTGAAGTTAATGATGCCGGTCACAGTGTGAAAATGGCCAGCCCTTTATAAACATGTCTTGCTCAGTCACCAGGTGCAGGTTGACCCAGAGAAGCCATGACCTCGGGAAACCGCATCTCTCAGCTTGGGGCTGACCCTGAAGGTGTTGAGAGCCAGAGGCCACCTTCAGACCACACTCTCTGCTGCTGGGCATCAAGTCCTTCCTTTCTTCCTCAAAGAGGGATCTGGATGGAACATCTCCATGACAACTACAGTTTGTAACTTGCTTAACTTCCCATTGTAAGAAGGTAGGAAAGCCCGGCTTTGAAGCCGGGTAGCATGGCTCCGAGGTCTATGCTTGTCCTCGTCTCACTGTAGCATCTAACAAGCTGTTTCTGATGCAGGTTCAGAGGACCTTTAGCAAGGTGACATGAACAGATTTGGTTTTTAGATAGACACTCTATGAAGTAGGTATAGATAGCAACTGCTTCAGATTTTTTCTAATTACTAGATTTTGTTAGATTCATTCTCTCCACCTATAGAAAAGGCCTTTGCCATCCGAGGTAACTCTTTCCTTTATTGAGATAAACTCAGGACATTCACAGTTTCTCTGTGGAAGGAATACCCCTCAACAGACAAAGGACTCAACTCTTGTGGCCCAACATTTCACATTTCCTTCGGATTCTCTCACTTGGATTATTACTGCTATCAAAATATTTTTCTCTTTGAGTTGTAGCTTACAGATTCTGAGTTTCATCCTAATACAGAAGTACATATTTTCTTAAGACACCTTCATGAGTGAGACTATTTGAGGAAAGAGGTGAGAAGAAAGACTGTTGATTTCTTCTTAACAACAGAGCCTCAGGTACTCGCCTTTTAAGAGTCACTTTTAAGGGGATTTATGCTATAGGTAGGAAGTAATAAAAATGTTTTAATAAAAACAGTAATTCAATCACCAAATTTAATGTTAGTCTAAACTCTTATTCTTGCTGAAAATAAATGCACAATAAATATTTCTTGAGTGAACAATGAATCATTATCATCCCAGTGCATCTCATACTTGGAGTCATCTTTCCAGTCACAGATATGATTGCCCCAGGGAACAGGAAAATTCTCATCAGTGAATCATTATGGCAAGAAATACAAGCTAAGAAATTCTTAGTTTCTTAAGTCCCAGGTTCCCTTAAACTTTCTGTCTGACCCGTGTCTAAATTTCTCAAGTTACACCACAGTCGAGAAGAAAGAGAAGGAGCAAGCAGACAATTGAACTGTGTGGTAGTCTCCCTCAGTTCAGCCTTGGCTTACCCCTGTGAGCGATTTGTGAGCCGAGTCCCAGCAGGAAGCAGATGCCACATTCAAATCAGGGTCACTTAAGTAGGATTTCCTAAAAGGACTATTTAAAAGGTGTCGAGAAAGGGAAGGAGAGCCACAGGGGAGAGTGCTAGTCTCAGTTCGGCTTCCTCCTGTACTCTTAGGCATGAAAAGGTGACAGGAAGGTGTGGTTTCCAGAACTGCTCAAGGAGGGATTATGTAGAGGGCTCCCCTCTCTCATCTGAGACCTTGTGAAGAGACAGAGCCAAACCCTGCCAACCCTGCTGAGAGGGAGCTGGAGTGATGAAGTCCCTGCCTCACTCCCTGCTTCCCTCCAATCTGTCGCCAAGGCTTCTCTGGGCCAAACCCACCTGGAAGCTGGAAAGCAAGGGAAGATGTGAAATGCATACGGTTCAGATCAGCCTTCCCGGGAGAGGGCAGCATAAAGAAGGACGGACAGTGTGTCTGCAGAGGCAAATAAAAGATTTTCAGTATATTTTTGTTTATTCCTTCCAGCCCAAATGAATATATACCAGGTTAGACTATTTATGTCAACTAATGTTCGTATGTGAGGACAAATGAGCCCAAAGTTGTTTTCGCTTTAATTTTCATATTTTTAACTTAAATTTACTGAGGTGACATTGGTTAATAAGATTATATAGGTTTTAAATGTACATTTCTGTGACACATGATCTGTATATTGCATTGTGTGCCCACCGCCCAAAGTCTAATAATCTTCCATCACCATAATTTGGTCTCCTTTCCCTTTCCTGTCCCCCACCTTCTTCCCTCTAGGAGCCACCATAGTGTTGTCTGTGTCTATGAGTTTTTGTTTGTTTTTTTCTTGTTTGTTCATTTGTTCCTTTAAGTTTAATATCCCACATATGAGTGAAATCATATGGCTCTTAAGTCTTTGTGACGTATTTCACATAGCATAGTATTCTCAAAGACCCATGCACGTTGTCACAAATGGCAGTACTTCATCTTTTCTTATGGCTGAGTACCATATACGCACCATAGCTTCTTTGCCCAATTATTTGTCGAAGGATACTTCAGTTATTTCCATGTCTTGGGCACCGTGAATAATGCTGAAATGAACATAGGGGTGCATATATATTTGTGAACATATTATGCATGAGAGAATGCACACCGGTTAGAACAAAAGAAAATAATCTAATTTAACCAAAATTCCAGGAACTCTAATGCAACCTAAGAGTTGTTTGCTGTGTGGGTTTTTTAAAAATACGAAACTATCCTAATGTTATAAATGAGTCATGAAATTCTTAACTTTAACAGCTTGGGGATAGTACAAAAATCAAGACGTTCCTATAAGGAAAAAGTTCTCATTGAGTATTTGAAGTCATTGAGTTAGCTTTGTCTATTCAGAGATTAACAACACTGTTACATAAAGAGCCAAACAGTAAATATTTGGCTTGCCAGTTACTCCCCTCTGCCGTTGTAGCCTAGAAACAGCCATAAGTAAATGGGCATGGCTGTGTTCCAACGAAACTTTAGTCACAAGACCAGGTGACTAGTTGGCCCATGTGTTCATTAGTCAAAGGAAGAAGCTATGGTTTTGAACAGACAGGTGTGGGTTCCGGTCCCAGCTCCTCTACTCTTAGGAGAGGGGCCTTGGACAAATTGCTTATTCTCGGATCAAACTCCCTACCTCACAACATCAATGAAAAATGTAGGTGAAGTGACCTGGTCCAGATGAACTCCTCAATAAACGGCAGTTGCCTTCTTTGCTACATAGCACCAAAGAAAATATAGAAATTGAATAAGTGAATTTGGCTCAAACATGTTGAGCTACTTGCAAAGTGGGTCAAAAGGTCTCTAGGGAAAATTGGGAGAATATATTGTCTAAATAAATTCCATGGAGAAAGATATTACATAAAAGTGCCAGAGTTTTAATTTTTAAAATGAGCAACTTAATATCTGGAGCATAGTTTAGTGGATTGGAAAGAACAGGCTGCGTTATTATCGCCAGCAGGGGATATCTAATTGGGCACCCATCACCTAACCAGGGAGAACACAGCTGGAACCCAAACAGCTCACGGTGAACAAGAAAATGGTGTGCAGGAGGGGTGGAGAGAAATAAGACAATGGGTTTCTAGAGAGAGAAATGCAAAAAATAAAAAGGCATGGCTCCAAGATCAGCATCAGGTCTCAGAAGCAGAACTTGTAAGTCAGAGTTTCCCAGACGTACATTGTGATTTACTGAAAACCATTCCCATCCAATTCCTCTCCATATCATAAGGTTATAGCAAACTTACAATAAATTTTCATCAGGAGAAAAAGGAAAGACACCCTGGATCTCACACTGGCCAGTGCTCTTCCCTCCAAATTAGGCCCTATAACCTCCAGAAATTGCCCCATCGCCCAAGGCTGAATAAATCCCCCACCGCCCATGCTATGTGTTTTCTAGCACACTGACTTATCCAAAAGGCATGGCCTTTTTATTTCTGTCTCTTCCATTTGCCCGTAAGCACCTGAGAAGAAAGGTTCTGTGAGCTGTTTTTGGAGCCATGATCACACAGGCACACTTAGTGCAAGGCCCCCAAAGAGAATGACACATACTTGTTCAATAAAGAATAACTAGCTAAAGGTGGACTAAAGCAGGGTCCCTTTTTTCTTTTAAGATATTTACATGTTCCTTCATTCCTCAGCAATAAATAAACTGTCACCCTTTCAGACTTAATCTCTCTAATTCCCATTTTCTTGGTCGGTAAAAGGCTACACGTTCTGCTGAGGTCTCAGTTGTATGATGACGGCAAGGAACCTGCCATGGAGCCTGATAGTGTGTGTTTACTCAATACCTGTAGGTTCTTTCCCCCCTTCGTGCCATTATGCTGCAAACCTCCATCATTTCTTAGCGAAACATTTGCCTGCAGTTATATTGCCTTTTCGCATCTTCTTTTTAAATCACTTAACAACAGAATGAGGCAAGCACGCTTTAAATAAATAGCAGTGATTTTTTTTCTTTTTCTTTTCTTTTTTCTTTCTTTTTTTTTAAATTTCCATAGAACTGGCATGCATTTCAGACCAGGTCAAAGTTGACTTTGCTTCATCTGAAAGTACAGTCAAAAATGAAATGCACTGTTTTTTTAAAATTAAATTTAATGTGGTGACATTGGTTGTTAGTAGGATCATACAGGCCTCCGGTACGCATTTCTGAGAGCAATGCATTGCTCTTGACATCAGCAAACACAAACCCTTAGTGCTGTAAACTAATGTCAGAGTGGAATGCACAGCAAGTATGGAGCCCACATGTTACCAATAAAATCCTTACAATTACTCACACGTAGATTTACAATAGGCAGTAGGGCTGCCTATTACAACTTTTGGCAGCTGATTTTTGGTGTTCAAGTCCTGGTCTACCATGATTCATTGGTAAAGCAGAAATAATACTCAGCGCATAGGGTTAGTGTAAGGATTACATTAGTGAATATCTAGAAACCATGTACAGTAACGCTGACATACAAAGCATCTGCCATGTCTGTGTCGGCCACGGGTATTATTGCTGTCGTGTGGACCACTCTGAAGAAATACTGGCTGTCTCGGAAGTGCGGACCTGTAAAGGCAACGGCACCTTGACAGAGCACTTTTCCAATCCAGAGTGCTTTCTTACTACAAATTTTCACCTGGAAGATTTCATCTCCATCACTCTCCATATCACATCTGGAGAAAGTGGGCCAAGAGCAGTTAGATTATTTTCCAAGGTCACAACATAAGTAAATGACAACAACAGACCACAATCCCAAATCTGACTCCATTTGCAGTATTCATCTACCACACCGCAGCAAAGGCAGAAAGAGATCTAGACACCTGGACAAAAGGAGGGACGCAAGCCCAGGTTAAAATCTAACTGCCGGGAGATCGTGTGCACATGGTTGGTCAGAGTGAATTTAGTATGGGTCCACCTGTGGAAGCACACCTTCGTGGGGCCTGTGCGTTCTGGGTAGGAAGCTGCTGCCAGCATCAACGTGCCTCACTTAGCATTTGATCCCGGACCTACTGAGTCGAACTCTAGAACTTACTTATTCACTCACTATTTTGAGGAAACTGTGGTGCTTCTCTGGAAGTATTTAAATGCTGAATAGGAAAAACTGTTTTATAAAGAGTGATATAGGCATTTAAAAATGTGCTGGAGTATAGATTTCATACAGACTTTCAAACCTTGGTGAATGTCCAGTTTCATCTCCTGTAGCTTTCCTTTCATTTTGTGTTAATTGAATAGCCACACGTGATGTCCTCTGAAAGGAAATGGTGACTTGTCATGAAATGAGGATGTACAGGAAAAGGACTTTAATAGCACGCTCTTGTTCACTGCATGTTAATAGAGGCAGTTGCTTCTTTCCATATTTTTAAAAGATTTTTTCTCTTTCTAGAAAATGTGCTAAATGTTGGTGCAGCATTCAGGTCAGTGTTTAACTGGCAATCATTTGTATATTAAAGTTACCTCTTAAAAACCAGACAGCACCATCAGGCAGATGGATAGCATCAAGGCGGGGCTGCTGGGCTTCATTACAAGGGGATGGGCTGTTGCTAATAGACAAACACAGGTGTGTCCTGTATCGAGAGAGCAGGGAGCCTGATCCGTCCTGCTGCAAGAGTCAGAAATAGCCAATGCATCGTGATGCAACCGTCAAATCCCCTTCTCTGAACTGACCCACAGGAGATGAAAGAGCCGTGTGACAAATCGTGGTTCAGAGGCTCTCGGCTGCCCTGCCATTGCTTTTCTGTCATTTATGCCCTTCAGTTTTCTTCTCCAGATGCACTTTACCCTGCTTATCCTTTTAGTGAGTAAGTCATCCTCACGCAACATCGCCTCTGATGTGGCATCAACCACTTCTCTGGCGATGACTCCCAAATCTTCATCTTTAACCTTGACTCCCCTCCTCCCTTGATCCCAGCCCACTGAACCTCCCCACCCGGAGATCCCACCGGTACCTGGGTGTTAAAACCAGAACTCCTTCCTCCTGGCACATCTAAATCTGCTTTTCTTCTCAGTTTTTATCCCCAAATACATGTCAGAGCCATCTTTGGTTCTTTCCTCGACCCCCGTTACGCTAAAACCTGTCAAGGCGACCTCTGAAGTGTCATTCAAATCTGTGAGCTTCTCTCTATCTCACTGCTAATGCTTTCCAGAAAGCCCCCCTCTCCTTTTCCTTGGACTGATCTGGTAGCTGTCTCCTTTATCTTCCCACATCCTGTCACTCCCTTTCCCAAATCATTCCTCGCACTGACTTTTTGAAACGCAGATCTGATATTGTCATGTTTCTCTTCTTAAATAGCCTTGCCTCCCTCCCTGGTCCCGTGACTGTCTTCTCAGTCTTCCAAGAGCAAAGTCAACTGTTCACAATTCCTCTACAAACCCAATCTCGGCTTCTCCAGGCAGATTTAGTCTCTCTTGTCTGAATCCAATAGCCCTTTAAAAGCATCTGTTACACTGCTGTCACTTCTTTGTGTTTTGAAGTGACTGGTGTAATAGAAACTTTCAGAAATGCACCCAGGTGACAATATTTAGAAATTTTCTTTTCAGGATCCCAGGTTCAGACCACTGCTCGGTACTGAAATTCCTACTGTTGATCCCCAATAGCGTGCAAGTGTGTGGGAACACAGAGTTAGTTTGTGTGAAGGGTTAAGATCTTTTTTGAAACTCTGTACCAAGAGTTCAAGCCCCGACCCTAAAGTATACTGTTGTGGGTCCATGTGTCCCCATGCACACACACACACTAAACTCAAAATCCTAAAATATCTTCCCTGGCTTGCTTATACTGTCTTTGTTTTCCCCTTGTTAAACTATAAGCCACTAAGTATACTTCCCTGGACTTTCTCACTCTTGGGTCATCTACTTCTGAGAACTGTTAACTAATCTTGGCCTTGACCCACTGCACTTTCCTGTTTCTTGTTCCATTTTTTTCTCAAGAACTAACCTAAGTAGCTGTATCTTCTGAAAGAACCAAATGAGAAGTGAATCTCACTTTCATTCTAACCCTCTGGATAACAGTAAATGAGGGCTTTTTAGTTGTTGTTCTGCTACCTAGAATTTATTTGAGAATCCTTTGACCTCTGTTGAACTCAGTGCCAGCTACATGTTAGGAGAAGGCACTAAATATTTGTCAAATGAATGAACACATTTTCTCTGTGAAAAGTTAGTATTGAATCAAGAAATGAGGCTATAGATAAATAGGCCTTGGATGTGAGTTCAAGCTGACTTAGATTCTTGGCCAAAAAGAGCCCTAAAGCCCATGAAGCTGTGGCATTAAGTCTTACTGCAACATACCAGAAAAACATAGTAAACCCACCTAAAAAACATTCTACGATGGCTCTGTGCTTGTATGCTAGTTATGCTGTGAGTTGTACTGTTCTATTATCGCTGACCGACTATTCAGTAAGATGTTATTAATGGTTACTGCCTGGTCTCAGTGACATGTGGAGGAAGGAAGGAAGGAAGGAAGGAAGGAAGGAAGGAAGGAAGGGAAGAAGGAAGGAAATTGCACGTATAATAATACTTTCTATTAGTAAAAGTTTGTCTAAATGATATTAAATAAGTAAGGAGAATTGAATTGTGGGTGTTGCATAGGAATGGAGCAGATTGCAACTTCAATTATTATGAGAATAAGTCTTACGGAGATAGAAATTATGGTGATGACATTTGTGGAGTTGAAAGTTTCATCATCCTGTGATGGACAGAGACCCCTCCTGACCTGTGCTGCACCAGTAACGTGAGTGAAACGCATTGTGTCAAGCTTTGGGGATCTACAGGTCATTCTTTGCTGCAGCGTCACTAATTCATCTTCCACGAGAGAGAGACTATGAGAAATAAATGAATAAGTAACTTAGATAATCTTGGAGAGTGGATTTCTTAAGCAAAGCAGAAAACTCAGAAACTGTAGAGGGAGAGAACAAAGTTCATTACATAAAAATGAAAAACTCTCTATAGAAAAGATAGTATAAAGAAATATAGAAGATACATACTCCATTGATTAAAAATTATAGATATACATAAGGAATAGATACTCATAATGTACAAAGAGTTCCTATAGATCTATAACAAAAGAAGACAATTCCAGAAACATTGGCAAGTGCTATGGAAAAGTGATTTATTTAAAAGATCTGTATTTAGTAATATAAAAGAATATTCACAATGTTGCACATATAGAGAGATAAATACTATGCCTTTCTTTTAAGTATACATGGGTATACATGTATGCACAAATGTACACATATATATACACATGTATTCATATATTTTTATTTATAAGTGTAAATAAAAGGTATTAGAAAAATATGTGATGAACTTTCAACTATTAGAGTTCAAGAAATTTTTTGGCTGGAAGTTCCTTAATTTATGAAACAGTTTTTAAAATGTATGAAGACAATCCTTTTTGGTAAACATCAATTAACACTTGAAAATACTTTTATTTTTCAGTTTTGATTGTGGTGTCCTGCAACTGACAATAAGGTCAAGCTGTTTAATGATACTGTTTGAAGCTGCTTTATGCTGATTGACCTGCTTGTTCTGTAATCACCTATTTCATCTTTTGGATCTGTCAGCTTTTCTTTATGCATATGAAGTTATGCTGTTGGGTATCCACAAATGTAAGATTGTTACCTATTCCTTTGAAAAATATTTCTCTTTCCCTCTCATAACCCCTGTTGTTTAAGGTCTGGTTTGTCAGATATTATTATAGCTACACCAGCATTCTTTTGCTTTGTATTTACATAGTAGATCTTTTTCTTCCTTTAATTTTAATGTATCTGTATTTTTACTTCAAGTGTGTTTCTTTTAAACAGCGTTTGATCAAATCTGTTTAAGATCCAGTCTGACAGATTTTTTGTCCTGATCCATGTGAATAATCTATAAGCAAATAAGAAGCTGTGCCACATCACTCGTCATCAGAAAAATGCATTTTAAAACCATAACAAGAAGCTTCTACCAAGTCAGTGGAATGATTAAAATGTAAAATAATGACAGTAGTAACTTTGGCAAAGATACAGAGGAACTGGAACTCTTACCCACTGGTAATACAAGAGTAAATTGGTTAAGGCTGTCAAGAAAATGGTTTAGCAGTACCTACTACTACAGCTAAACCTATGTAGTCCTAACACACAAGTTCTGTACCTAGGTATATACCCAACAGAAATAAGATAAGCATGTATGTTCAACAAAAGACATGTACCAGAGAACTCACAACAACTTTTTAAATCATAGGTAAAACTGAAAATTACTCTCAAATGTCACCAACAGGAAATGGACAAATTTAGGCTTATTTGTACAATTATACATCACACAACAATTCAAAAAGTAACTACTGATACATGAACAAGAAGGAATCATGCAGATGTGATGTTGACTGAAACACACCAGGCATAAAAGTATAAATACTGTGTGGTTCGAGTCATATAAACGTTGATAAGAGGCAAACTTCACCTTGGGCAGCAGATGTCAGAACAGTGGTTACTGGTAAGAGAGGTTGATTGGTAATGAGGGTGACTGGCATAAGGAAACACCCAAATACTGAAAATGTTCCTGACCTTGACCTGAATAGTGGTTTCATGGGCTATACACCTACAAACAGCCATCAATCTGTACACCTAAGATGTGTGTACTTTACTATATGTTGTATCTCAATAAAAAGAAAAATATAGAAACAAAATAAATATCAAGGTGAAACATGTTCATTTTTCTGTTCAAAAAATGCAATGCTATTTTGCCCCTTTGGCTGAAGTTTCTTTAAAGCTCAGCCAAATACACACCATCCCGGGAAACACCACGTTTGCTGGAGAGCAGACATTCGGGACCTCAGGGAGAATTCAGCGGACGGAGTGTGAGAACAAGGCTGCTGCCTCAATGACTGTGTGACTGAGGCTGAGCTCCATGGAGTTACCGTGCCAAGTGCTCCATTTGCCTCACTTTGATCTAGCAGTGGGTAATTTTGAGAAGGAATATTGGCAGCAATCCTTCTTGGCAGCTTGTAAGCAATTTAGTGTTGTTCTCAAGAGTACCAGTTCTGGAGACGGACTGCTCGGGTTCAAAGCCTGTGTCGACAAGTAATACTTGATTAATAACATTAGCTCTGCATATGTTTCTTTTTGGCATGTTGAAAAAACAGTGCATATTTGGAATCTAGACTGTCTTAATTCCTGAGTAGATTCAAAAAAGACATTGATTTATTCTTAATCTTTTTGCTACTCACTGATGACAAAGCACTAAGTGGGGATTTGAAAGTCATGTGTCAAGAGGAGATAAGAAAGAAGGGGCTCTTCCATGCCTTTCATCTCACTCCTGTGGGCCCCCTTTAAAATCTGCGCTCTACACAGTCAGACTACACTAGTCCCCGTTTCCCACACGGGAGAACGGGCGACCAGTAGAATATTGTCCAATCCTCCGTATTATTCCTTATTCCACATTATTAATTCTTTTCTCTTTCAATTTGGCTTCAGGCACCTTCAGGTTGGACTACAAATTAGCCTGAATTCAACGGAAGCTCCTTTGTTGCCCAGAGCTCCAGCGTTCCAACCTTTCCGCTCACTGGCAATTCATCTGTTCATCATCCTTCGTAGAGAGTGGTCAGCTTTTACAGAGCTGCAGATTCATTTAGCATCTTCTCAGCAATTCATTTTGAATTCTTAAAAAAAGTATAGTCACTGAATAAAGAATCCTCAAGGACTTCCCTTTGTTGATGCCTGGTGACACACACCACTTGATTATGGGGGCAGCTAGGAATGGCTCAGCCTGAATGTAACTTTCCTGAAAAATAGTGTGTGGCCCACTGTCTACACGATGCCTAAAAGCCTGTTGACAGGTGAACCCCTTAGCTGGCCATCTGGATAATTACTAAGTGGCAGTCATCTAGGAATGCACACAGAGCTGAATGGGTGACTGGATTTTCACTTTTCTTCCAGTTTGTATCTTTTCTTGCCATATTTTTTCCGTTTCACTAATCTGACTTTCCTTCTAATTCACCGGTGATCCAGCCATCGGGGTACACAATTGCCCTTTGAGGATTTTCTTTCAGAATGGCAGCATCCCTTACTGTCCTGCCAGGGCTTCATATTTCTTTCTCCCTGGGATTTGCATTAGATGGGGATCTGAACAACTGATAAACTATAATATGCCTCGCCATGTATAATTAATGTTGGCAATCACTCAGGGCCCATCATGTGAGTTTGGGGTGTAAATGTAGCAGCCCAATAAATAAACTGTGTTCAAAGCTCTAAATACTCAGTAAATTTCCCAAATTAATAACATCTTTAGTGCTTTTAATCTTGATTAATGAGGGAGACAGCAACATATTTGGACTTTATGGCTACCTCGAATTTAGATTCCTTATCACCACATCTTGCTGCCTGTGTAAATTTTGGCATATTTTTTCAACTTTCTGAGCCTCCTTCTGATAACCAGTAGAACCCAAATAATCTATGGTGGTTGCTGAGTAAACCAAATGAGCTATAATCTGGGAAGGTGCCTTAGGAACTATCGAGGGATTTATAATTGTAAAGTATAGGGATGTACAATAGCACTTACTATGTTAAGAAGAATAGCATCAGCAGCTGAATACAAAGTCGACCTAAAAGCTTATAGAAACCTCAGGGACAGGAGTAATGCCATCGCATTATCTCATGCTCCATATTTTGGCTGAAATGAGGTGCACCTCATAAATATTGGCTAAATGAGAAAAAATTTAAACTTTCAACTAGAAGAGTCTTTTTTAATTTCTGATCTTACTGCTGTATTCTAATAGATTCACTCTGAGCTATGTTCCACTTGCTAAAAATCAATCAATACTGCCTTGGCCGCTGGGGCTCAGTTGGTTAGAGCACCGCTCTGTAAGCAAGAGGTCGCAGGTGTGATTCCCAGTCAGGGCACACACCTAGGTTGTGGGTTCGATTCTCCGTCCAAGCACATACAGGAGGCAGCCAATCTCTTTTGCATCAATGGTCCTCTCTCTCCCTTTCTCTCTCTCTGAAAGCAGTGAAAAAAATGTCCACAGGTAAGGATAAAAAAAATTAAAAATCAATCAATATCTACTTGTTAAAGGCTCACTATGTACCTGGCTCTTGGCTGGGACTATGAAAAAAACAAAAATATCATTTGAAATCAGGGAAGGAGAGTTCTGATTTAGAGTGTTGAATTCTGCCTATGTGTTCAACTCTGCTGTCCCCTTTGTCCACAGTACATTCCAATGAGTAAATTTTGTCAGCACCAGTAAGCAGAAAAAGTCAAAACCCTGCATGATTTTAGTGGAAGTAAAACAGAATTAAAAAGAAAGCTTTCCAAATTCTAAGCCGCTGGGTACAATCAGCAAAGTGACCTAGTGAGTGTATGTAAAAAGGACCCCAGAAGAAAACCAGCAAAGCAACCAGAATTAGGGTGATAACGAACTAGAGGTGACGCTGAACGCCTGTAGTGATAGGTTCAAGTAATAGACAGTGAATGCACTGAAATCAAGAATATTGCTTGCAGGTTAAATATACAATAGCTCAAAAAAAAAAAAAAGAAAGAAAGAAAGAAAGAAAGAAAACCCACAGAGGTAACCTAGGGATGTTGTTGAATGCCATGTCACTGAATTAGATGACCATCTAGAGAGTTTATCCTAAAACTCAGAGGCAAATGATAAAAAGATGCATATGATTAAAAAAATGAAAGAGGCAAAGAGGCATAGAGTATAGATCCATGATGTTTTATAGCCAGATACACAGACAGATATCACTATAGATAGATATGTATATAGACATATACATATATATCTGAAGGAAGAAATAGAGAACAGTGGATGGGGATAGAAAAGAAGCCATAATAAAATTAAGAACTAAAATATAATAGTGTGGTGATTGCTGGGGGGGAGGGGTCTATAAGGGGACTAAATGGTAATGGGAAAAAATACAATAAAGATTAAATTAAAAAATAAAATTAAAATATTATTGAAAATAAGAATTTATATCATTAGGAGGAAAATGGGGATACAAGCATAATGAGTGGAATATTTTCATTATAGTTAGTATAATTTTATGAGATTATGTACATATTCAAGTATGTACATAATATACATAAACCATGGTCATGTTAAAATCCTAATGAAAAGCTCTATTTTCAATGAAAATACTACATCACCAAAGTTGGCAAAAGAAAGAGGAAATCTAAGTAGATTAATAATATAATATAAATGGCAAAATTTGTGAAATAACTCCTCCTATGATAAAGACCAAGTCCTGATGAAGTAAAGAATATTTCTACCAAACTCAAAACAAGTTACAACAAAATACACATTTCTTGTGATTTGAAACTATATCAGGGCACTGAAGAAAAAAATCCAATTGATTCAATACAGAAAGCAAAACCAAAATCCTAAAAAAAAGAATTCTAAAAAGAAAACTATAGACTAATACAATGGACTGGTTCAAAAAGCCTAAATATAATATTCATGTATTAAATGAAAAATAAATTAATTAAAAGAATAAACTGTCACAGTTCTACTATATTTTGTCTAATGAATTTGTGTGTCATGTTCTTATATTTAAAAAACTTGGATTTTCATGGACATTTCATTAAAATGAGTAATTTAATGATAAATTCATTGGCCTGAAGTACTTTTTAACTTTCCTGATGCTAAACCAATATTATCTTCTCCAAACTAGTTCTACTCAATTCTTTTTATAACCCAAGTCTCCTTTGGATAAACCAACCTATTTTAAAGTAAATGGTATTTGAGCTTAAATGTCAAAATAAATTAAACATTGTGACAAAAATACCAAAGCCATGGTCATTTAAAAAGAAAGGTGTATGTATATTATATTCCCAAAATAAGTAATTTTACCTTAGTGATTTAGTGTTGATGTAACCACTGAGCCCATTTGCTTCAGACAGAGTTTTTCATACCAGGAATGGTGGAAGGGTCACTTTCCACATCAGACATGTGTCTGTCTGGGGATGCTATGGTAACGAGCATCTTCAAAGTCTCAGCAGCTTACAGTAGCCCAGGTTTCTCTCTCACTCATTAAATAGGTCCAGTTTAGGGTGTCAGAGGCTCTGCTCCATGTTACCTTTATTCTGGATCCTGGGTTGATGGAGCATCGAGTTTCTGGACCATGGCTGGTATAGTGGGTGGAACTGTGTCCTCCAAAACTTCATAACCCCATGGAACCTCAGAGAATGTGATCCTATTTAGAAATAGAGACTTTGCAGATATAACTAATTAAGGCTATTGAGGTAAAAATCACACTGGATTTAGGTTAGACCCTAAATTCAATGATGGGTGTCCTTACAACAAGAGGAGAGGACATATGGACACAGAGAAAGTCATGTGAAGATGACGCAGAACTGGGCATAAGGCATCTGCAAGGCAAGGAGTGCTAATTCCAGCAACCACCAGAAGCTAAGAAACAGGCAGGGATGGTTTCTCCCTTAGAGGCCTCAGAAGGAACTAACCTTACTAACCCCTGACGGTGCACTACTGACATCCTAAACTGTGACATAATAAATTCTTGTTTGAGGCCTCCCAATTTGTGGTCATCCATGGAAGCCCTAGAAAACTTACACAGCTGGGGACCCAGGCAGTGGAAGAGGGGGTTCTGGAATGTCTCCCTTTGGCATTAAGTGTGAAGCTGGGAACTGCCACACCTCCTGCCCACTTGTAACTCATTAGCTGAAACTACCCAAATAGCCCCACACAGTAACAAGGGGCCAAAACACCCAAAACACAAAAGAAAAATCAGAAACCGGAAATATTTGGCAATGACACTCATGACTACCATTGAGCCCGCCATACTGCTTTGCTTTCATAGTCCAAAGTACAGAAAGTACAACTTTGCAAATATATGCTGATGAAAATAGATGACACTCAACTTCTCTTCTCTTGTGATTAACAAAGATATGTTGTCCCCCAAATCTCCAAAGTGGTGTTTCATATGTCATTTGCGACAGCTACATCAAATACGAATTCTAAAGCCCCTCTTAAAATCTGGCAATGACTCAACATTAGTTGAAAAGTCTTCCTCGTAACCTTCTAGATGGCATTTTCAGGAATAGCAGTCAGGACAATATTGCCTGAATTCATCTTGCAGAGATCGGATTTGGATATTTTCTTGGAAATAATTTTTGAGAGCCTTGTCTTTGTAAGCTTCAAGACAAGAAAATGATGAGGCATTTTAAAAGAAATTTCACTGAATCCATAGCTGGATTCTGGTTCTGTATGTTCGAGGTAAATCATAAAGGGAAATAATGCCAGTGATGCAATATATTCAAAACTTCAGTATATCAGACAACTACCCCAAGCTATACTGAAAGTTATACTTTTTTTGGTGGTTGATACACCCTTATGTCTGGTTTTAAGAAAACAGGAAAAAAAAATGTGTTTCAAGTTGTAAATCTAGCCAGGCTGTCTCCTGTTGACAATTGAGGAAACTTGGTAAGAGACAAAATAACATCGTGATAGCATTCAAATCTTCATAAAGCAAGGCAAATATCTGGTGTGTAATGAGTATTTCTTTTTACCTGACTCCCTTATAATATGGCTAATGTCTTACAAATTACTGGGCTGTTTTGGAAGCCAAGGCTTAGAGGTGAATGGTACAAGCAGGCAGGCCTTGGTGAGAGAGTTGAGAGGCCATGCTTTCTGAGAGAGTCGTGTCCCTCTTGTCCTGTGTCCTGTGGGCTGCCACCCCCCCCCCCAGGGGATGGCAAGCTGCTCCTTGCCCCTAGACCCCAACACTGAACATTAGTGATCCCATGCTGGCCTCTCCTCACTAGCTATTCAAAGCTTGAGTTTCATTCACCATACCAGCCTTGTCTTCTGAGTCAGTGGTGTAATGATTCAAAAGAAATGGAAGATAAAGAGGGTTGTGACTAATTTTGTTAGGGCCTCCTGCACTGGGGGTTGGTTGGCATTTGCCTAGAAGAAAATAAAACAAGATAAGCTTCTCAGAGATAAAGAGCAACTAGCATCCGAAGAAGTCCTAGGCTGAGAGGAAGCTCTGAGTCAATTCAGTGACAAGAAGCAGAGCCCTCAAGTTGGGGGTTTCTGTGCATCATGTTATTGGACCTGAATTTGTTATCATTCTGTACTTTTCTTTACAAATCAACTGAGAATTGGCCCACTCTCTACCTCTTTAAGTCATTGCAGTCTACTTTTCTCCTGTAACTTTAAATAAAAGTAAGAGAGGAAATAAATACCATACTACAATATTGTCACTAAAGTGGTGTTGGCTGCCCAAGGCAAGTGGGCGGGCGAGGAGGACCTGTTCAGCCCTTAGAGATCACTGATCTTGGCAGGACTGAGAGCAGCCCCGTTGGTCAGACTTCTTTCTCTCCAGCAGCAAAGCCAGCCTGGGGCTCTGTTGTGATGAGCAAGCTTAACGAGATGAGGCTGAGTTCCCAAGGCTGGAATGCATGCTTACACCAGCACTTTTTCTGCAGTTTCTTCAATCCTACAAGGCCAGTTGTTTTAATGCTGCGTAACAGAAGCCACAAAGTGGCTACTATGTTATATCCTCTCAGCAACTGGTCCCAGGCTCTTCGCCCCATTTTCTATGCCAGAATAGCCTGGCACCACAGGGAGCTCTTTACCCCTGTACAATGGCATTCCAACCACCACCAGCCAGAAGTTACAGCCAATCTTGCTGTTTGCCACAAATGGGACCTTGGGTCCACTGGCACCTTCAGTGGTATTGAACCGTTTCCTGGTAAGAAGTGGAAACTCCACTCCACAAATGTGCTTGGGCTCGTGCAAATGGCGCTTTGAAAGAGTCTCGTGTGCTCGCAGTTCATGGGCCAGTGGGATCAGCAAAGGTGCGGAAGCATTAAAGGCTGGTTTCTCTGTTCATATTCAATTCTGGGGCTTTGCCTCATATATTTTATCTTTTTTTTAGGTTTTAACAATTTGTCTGAATATAAATTTATTCTATACCCTCTCCATTGGGTTTCAATGACTTTCCCAAATTTGTAGTCTTCTGCCGAATTTGGGAAGTCTTTAGCCATATCTCTTCAAACATTTTTTCAGCACTACACTCTTTTTCTTCTTCTTCAGAAAGATGAATGGCCCAAATCTTAGAATTTTTTATATTGCTCCACAGTGTCTGAGGATCTGCTAATTTTTTAAAATTACTTCTCTCCTATTGTTCCCATAAAATAATTTCTATTGAGTTAGCTTCAAGTTCAATGACTCTATCTTCTCTCATCTCCAATCTTCTCTAGAGTATATCCAGTGAATTATTTTTTAATAATCATTTTTTTCAATTCTGAAATTTTCATTTGGTTCTTCTTTCCTTCTCTTTCTTTACTGAAACCTTCTTTCCATTCTTTTGGAGAGCTTTTGGCCTTACTTGTTGGGACATTGCTATCAACAGAGGCGTCCAACCCACTGCAGCCTGTGGGCCACATGCAGCTCAGGATGCCTATGCATGTGGCCCAACACAAAATTGTAAATTTACTTAAAATCTTTTTTTCTGCTCATCAGTTTTCATTAGTGTTTGTGTATTTAATGTGTGGCCCAAGGCAAGTCTTCTTCCAGTGTGGCCCAGAGACGCCGAAAGGTTGGATGCTCCTGCCCAACAGGCATCTAAAGTCTTTGTCAGATAATCCAACATCTTTCACACCTAGGCTTTGCTGTCTATTAACTGATTATCTTTTCCTGTGTAAGTTGAGATTATCATGGTTCCTCATATGTCAAGCAATACTGGGTCATGTCCTGGACATTCTGGTGATGTTTCGAGATTCTCAGTCTCATGTAAGTCTTACGAGAAACACTGGTATTTTTGTTCTAGCAAGCAAGTGGTGTGGTTGATTTAAGTTCAGGTTGTAAATTCTGACCACCCTTCTGTGAGCTGTGGCTCTATTATCACTTTGGTTTTGAGAACTTTCAAAGCCTTTGGGCTTGTCTTAGGGTCTGTCCCCGGAGTGGCATTCAGTGGTTCCATCTGGGACCTGGAAAGTGCTCAATCTGTTTTTCAGTGTGTTTGGTATGCTGGTTAGATAGAATTAGGTGTAGGCACGGCAGATTTTGATGAGCCCAAGAGTGTTCTTGGATCCCTTTCTCAAGTTTCCTCCTCTCTGTCCTCTCTCCAATATGTCCCACTCCCCCCGGCGTCCTTTTCAGTCCTCCAGCCAGGGGCTAACCCCTGCTTGGCCACGCACTTCGGCAGATCTGTCTATGAACACGCAGCGGGAGACCTGCAGGGAAAAACTGTAAAATTCACATCCAGTTTGCTGGACTGTGAATTCTGGCATTCTTTCCCAATCCGTATACTACTGTTTACTTTTCAAAGTCATTGAACAGTTTCGCATGCCTTCTGTTCCAGTTTTATACCTGTATTTTTCGGTACACACTGAATGGACTGTGCTTATTCCTTCTGACTCATGGCCAACACTTGAACTTCATTTTTAAGTAAAATCAATGTACAATTTCAGAAAGAATATATTTACATAGGCAAGATTTTCAGTAGAAATGTCACCCTAAATGACACTGAACACACAGGACAGCATTTGAGGTAACTGACATGAATCATACAAAGATCACTCTGAATTTTTTCCCACTCTGTCTTCTAAGTATGCCTACCAGCTATGATTCCCAAGAGAGAGATTTGCTCTTTGCTATTTGCATTATAAAAGCAAGAGATTTCTTTTCCATTTTTAAAGTATAAAATTATGTTACAACAGTGAATGTTCTCTTTCAAGCCACATATGCCCCTTCTTATTCCTAATATTTCGACTTCATCTCTCACTTTAGAATTGTTGTCCTAATATATGCTGACTATGTTCAGGTTGCATATAGCCTCAAAACATTTGTTATTGAATAGTTGGAATTTGTGGACTTGGTACTGGACAAATAAAGGCAACTTGAAAATTCAAATGTGCTCCATAGAATATTCCAGGCTGATAAAAACCCTAATTTTTGGAGATCAGTGTCTCTGTCACCCACCCTGGCACCAGCAAGCACCACCAGAAACGTGTGCCATTATTCTCACAGTGACTTGCTGTCCCTACTGGGACTTGTTGGGACTACAATCAACATCAAAATTCACCAGCATTTACCAACCTCTTTTTTTATCAAGCACTACTCTGGATGCTGCAAGTACCTGACCAGAATCCAGCATTCTGAAAAAGTCAATCCTGGGAATTCTTTACCAATTCAGTAGTTTTAGTGGAGAGACTATTTCCTGGAGCTTCCTACTCCACCATCTTCTATGACATCACCATTTCTTGAATTTTTGAGCATTTATATGCTTTACCTATTAAAAATGTATAAGAAAAAAGGAGAAGAAGGAAGGAAGGACAAAAGGAAGGAAGGAAGAAGGACAGAAGTTGGAAGGAAGGAAGGAAGGGAGGGAGGAGGGAAGGGAGGGGGAGGGAGGGAGGGAGGAAGGGAGAAAACAGGAGGTAGAAAAGAAAAAAGAAAGAAGATTTTTTATTATTAACTACTGTTTTCAATGTGAGTGAATTCCTTTGTTAACTTAAATACTTAATTCAGCATCTCAGCCATTACAGTGTAAACAGCAGAACTCTTGGAATCGATCTCCTAAGGATGAGAAGATGCTGACGCCTAAGCTACAGAACCAAAGGCAACAGATCCAGGTCCTTCGATTACTTTGTTGGTGCTTCTGCCACATGAACAGTTGTCCTTATGCCAGTGTCCTGTTGAAAGAGGTCACCCAATTGCTGCAACAGTTGTACTGATATCATTAAAACTTTTTTTGTATTTTTCTGGAACGACTTGGCTCTCCCACTGTAATTGGCTACCACGATGTCCTTTATACCAGTGTTTTCTATCAGCAACACTGTGTGTGCTGGTCCTTTTGCTTTAATGACATTTCTCTCAGGCTGTGTCATTACACAGTTCTAATGGACTGATATTGGTGTGGAGAAGAGGGCTTTGCAATTGCATTCTTCTTGCCATGCCCACTATCTTTAAAGTAGAATTATTAAAGTCAAAAGAAAAAGATAAAACTATTCACACCCTAAACTATTAATACAGAGATCCAATTACCTGTTACTTTAAAATATATATATTGTATTTGGAGGAAAAAAGGAAAAACATCTCCAAAACGGTTCTAAAGAAAACAAATACAAATTACATTTATTAAGCAATACACTACATGCCAGCAGGAGATGTCTTCCTACAGTAGAGCCGCAGAAACATTTGTAAGATATGGCTGGGCACACTGCAGAATGCACGGGTCTTCAAAGGAAGCTCTGACCCACTTTGTTTCCACCTAGTTCGTGCTGGTTCTTCATGCTGTAGCTTTCCAAGTCAGATGCAATCAGTAATTGTGGCATTTTGGGTGGCCAGTCTGCTCCCATGAGGCATAAGAAAGTTTCATAATACAGAAGCTTCTGATCTCCTGTCAATAATTAGGAGCGTGACTGCCACATTTTGCTGGGGATTGGAGATAATTTCTGTTTTTGTTATTTCAGTGCTTGTCTCCACTAGATAAGTGGCTTTATTTAAGCGTGGGGAGCAATGTAACATTTCAAAATATCTAACAAGGACATCATCTTAAGTGGTAGACAGTGATTTCTAAATATACGCCGGAGAGATCTCATAGGAAACTACTTATTAGTAATAACTTCGGGAAACATTTTTCTGCCATAACTTAATGAGGCTGAGTACAAGAAGGCTGGCCCCAAATCACCTCGTTGTTTTTCACATGCAGTATGCATTGTGCTTACTATCAGCTGCTTCCACATACAGACTTCTGATGCTCCCAGATTAAGGACCCAAGAGTGGGACAGGGATGTCCAAGACAAGACTGCACAAGAGCAAATTAAAAAGACAAGCTCGATGTTGAAAAAGACTGAAGAAAGGCCACACAAACTTTGTGTGCATTCCGCTTTCTCTCTGCCCTAATCCTAGCTCAAACTTTCTGCATTGTCCAATTGAATAAGAATGGTTAGCTTCATTCATTTACTCATTCATGCATGTACTCATCCTACGGATCTGTCATTCAAATGTTTGGGGAACATGTAGCTCCTCTTGTCTCAGCTTGAGCCACCATCCATTGATTAGTAGGTACACTTTTTAATTAAAAGTTCACTATGATTTAAAACATCACCTGAAATGATACTTTAAACAGTTACTTTAGGCAACATTCAAGGGATCTCTCACTCACACACAGAGATCACGCAGCAAATTCAGCTATTAATATCACCG
Source organism: Tonatia bakeri (assembly GCA_004024845.1). Lineage (NCBI taxonomy): Eukaryota > Metazoa > Chordata > Mammalia > Chiroptera > Phyllostomidae > Tonatia > Tonatia bakeri. The sequence continues at coordinate 23,342 of PVIA01010613.1, forward strand.
TGTTGCCACTGATCCAGGGATTCCACTGCTGGAGATTATCCTGAGAAATAGTAGAAAAATGTGCAGAGATGTATATTCAAGAATTTAATTCACAGTCTGCTTTATAAATATTATTGAAAATTTCAAGTGAGGCTACCACTTAAAAATCTCAATAAAGAGCTACATAGTTAGTGTAGATGTGTGTTTATGCATATTTCTGCATGTCTATAGGAGTGTACAGAGAAAAATATATGTAGGACAGACACCATAAAGATTGTCACACTTATATTGGCAAGTTAAATTTGTGGGATTTGTCCTTTCGTGGGAAAATAAAGATATACTCCTAAAAACTGCCTTATCTAGTTTTAAAAGCAAAAGTACATTTTTGTTTCTGCTTGAATCCTTTTATATGTTGCATCAAGGAGAAACTGTATCATATCCATAAATGTATTATATCCATAAAGTCACTCTAGAAACATGTATATATCAGAACTAAAGTAAATATAAATCTAAAAATGGAAATGGGAAACACATTCCATTCACTATATACTGAAAACTATAAAATAGAAACAATGTAACAAGAAAGAAATAGGAACTATATAAGAAAAACAATAAAATCGTATTGTAGAATATAAAATTATATCTGAACAAATGGAAACGCATATCATGCTCTTTAAGAGAGGATTTACTATCATAAACCACCATTCTCCCTAAATTAATAGAAATTTAATACAATTTTAGTTGGAATGCTAACAGATGTTTAAGTTGCATTTTATAAATGGATCGTTAAGTTCATATGGAAGGAAAAATATATCCAAGGGTAAGAAAAAGGAAAAAAAACACAATGAAAATAGTGAAGAGGGAATTGCCAATACAGTATAAAAAATTCCCTAAAATTGAATTAATATGTCATTGGATGCATGAATGGGTAGAAGAAAGAAATGAGCACAAGTATATATGAGAATTTCCTGTACATTAATATTGATATTTCAGTTTAATAGGAAAAATAAATTATTAATAAGATTGTGTCAGACTAGCTATTTATCTGGGGGGGAAATGAAAGTGTACCCTAATATTAGGCCACATGCAAAATTAAATCACACATAAAATAAAGGTTTAAATGTTAAAGAAAAATCTGAGAGACATGTTATATATCTTCTTGGTAAGGTGAAAGAAACCTTCTTAACTAAGATAGGAAACCAGAACCTACCAATGAAAGATAGCCATTTTTGCCTATAAAATATTTTAAGTATTTGTATGGCCAAGGATCTAAAAACCAAGGCAATAGACAAACAAGGGATTGGAAAGGAAATTATAAAATATTCAACACAAAAAGTTTTCCTATCTATACATGGAGACTTTGCAAAGAAAAACATATTTCCCATACTTAATGCTACGTACTTCACTCACGACTCCTAAACAGATAAGCCACAGCGCACTGCGGCTGTAGCTGTGCTTAGACACTGAGCACCAGGCCATGGTTAGTGAGCTCAGGACAGCATTCCATTGATTACAGACAGTCCTACAATCTGGTGAAGAACTTAGTTGTTTCTTCTTTCCCTGCATAAAAATTATTTCCCAAAAACTCACACTGAGTTGAATTTGTGAGTTACTGTTATATATATGTATTTAACATAACAAACTTTTGACATTCATGTATAGTCCTTAGCAAAATGCAAAGCTCTGAAGTATTGACAAGGCAAAGGAAACCAGTTCAGTAAAAATGGACAAGAAATAAAACACAAGTATTCAAATATAAATGCACACATACATGATTAGAGTATCTGTCATGATGGAAAATGTTGGCAAAATGTGATACGTCTATACTACCACATCCTTTGCAGCAATTAAAAGGAATAAATCAGGATTATCGCTGCTGACTTGAAGGAATTTCCACTGGGAGAAAAGCAGAATGCAGAGTTTGCATACGACCTCATATCAAAAGAAAGAATATCTCCACATGTGTGTATGTATACTTTGCATGTGTATAATAACATAAAAATATAAACAAAAATTTGGAAGGAAAATGATTAGGACGTTATCATGTATTTTCTAAGATCTGAGGGAGGAGTGACAGGAGAGGAAGGGGTGGAGAACAGAGGAGGGAAATAAAAAGGGGAAAAATGAAAGATTTTGTTAACCGTGATTTTTTTATGGGACTGTAAATGTCTCTAGTTAGGAATATCCAGAAAGAGTAGTCTCTGAGCATGCAAAAGCGATTTCATAAACCACTAGGCAGGAAGCTGCATAATGGTGCAATAGGAGTATTTACTCGGAAGTCAACAATCCCAAATGTAAGATGTTGAACCCTAGAAAGTCACTTAATGTCTCAGACTTTCACTTTCCCAATTTACAACAGAATAATAATATATAGCAACTGTCAGAATTGAGAAGATATGGACGGAAAGTATATGAAATGCTTAGTAGAATATAGGCACAGAGCAGGAACTCAAAAATGTTAATTCTCTCCTTTGCATTTCAATCAAATTACATTTTCTGACAGTCAGTGCCAGTCGCATAAAATCAATTTCCAAGACTGAGAAAGGTTGACAATCCAGGATAGTTTTCAAAAACTAAGATTTCAAATACTTTTTAAAAATAAGAATGCAAAGGTTTTGTCAGACACCAACTAGTACATGACAACCCCTGGATATAATTAACTTAGGTCTATTAATACACTCCTTGACAATTTCAATTGCCAAGGATAATTAACTTGGGTCTGTTAATAAACTCACTGACAATTGCAGGTGTGACTTTTTAAAAGGCCCTTACAAACTCTAGTTATCTTGCCAGAGCAGGTAGTGTTTCATTATTCGATTGGATGCAGATGGTTGGTTTTTGTTTCTTTTCACAACTCTTGCCAGCGGGTTTACAGAGACTAAATGGACAAAGTTGATTGGGGGCTACAGGACAAGGGAAGAGCCAAATGAGTCAGGCAGAAATGAACTTCACCCAGAAAACACACACTTCTGCTCCCCTTTCCCCATCTGCAGTGCGCCTAATCTCACTGAACACAGCGATGTTTCCGGAGCAGAGGGGCACGCTGTTCCAGGAGCTGGAAGGAAGAAGAGCGGCACCAGGTGCAATGTCCATTTATAGTATACTCCTCCCCCATTCATACATTAAAACTTTCCCAGTTCCCTCTGACTTTTCCCCGTGCATTACCTTACTATTTTTACTTATGTTCAAAAACAGTGTTAGCAAAAGCTTATTAAGTGAACAGATAGATGAACATGTTTATAGCAGATAATGCAATGAAGGTGAAGTCATCTATTGCATTATTTTCCCAACCTTACAATTTGAAGATGCTAAGCAAATTTCAATAATTTATGGAACTGCATTATTAAATGGCCATAGAGCTTCACATGGCAGTGGTTCAACATGGCAAGAACTCAGTCAGAGGGGCATCCCAATAATGGTACTGACTGAGTGATCCTAGGATGTTCGACTCTATGAAGACTTAGTTTCTTCAGTTACAAAGTGGGGGAAAAAGTTCTGTCCCTTCTTACAGCTTGTGAATTCTCCCATGTTCCACTAAATGGAAAGTATCAAGTAAACCACAATTTGGTAGGTAAAATAATGTGATAATCAAATTTCAGATAATGCATACTCAGAAATTAGGTGTTTAATGTGTTATAAAAAGAAATCTAATTTCTAATTTCTCTGCTATGAACAGCCAATTTAAAAACAAATTTAGTTTTTAAAATTAAGGGCAAAATATCAACAGAGTTTTGGTGAGAGCATAATAATAATAAAAGTGAAACAATAAAAATTTTTAAATTTGAAGTATCCAAGTTACTCTATGACTTATCATAAACTACCTAGTGATTAACCCTTAGATTTTATCTTCACAAGTTACAAAATAATATAGTCAAGAAGAAGCCCAAGGTCTTTGAATGAAAGTTGCTAGTAGGCTCCAAACAGGGCATGTATTTAAACTGTGATTTAGGGAAAATAAATCTGAGTTGATAGTTCAACACAAATTAGGTCATAGAAAGAAAATTGCTGCAGAAAACTTGAAGTTGCTTGTTAAAGTAGAGAAAACCATTTATTGCAATTTAATGTATGAGTGTATGTATACCTTCAGGGCTTGTTTCTAACTTTAATTGGAGAATTACTTTAAAACGGTTTCTGTTTTCCAACAGGCCATATGGAAAGAAAATGAAACAAAAGGCATGAAAGAACCTCCCTAAAACTGTTTCAAAAATAGTTCTGAAGAATGTAATTATGTGAATTAAACATCCAGGTACGCAGTATATGGTAATCAGGTAATTACCAGAGAAAATGATTAAATAGAGGAAATGTCCTCAAATCAAAGGGATGGCAAAACACTGTTATCTTTAACATTTCTTTCTTAGCAAACTGATACGCCATACATATAAACCCATGTAATAGGATGAGCATGTGGTTGGTATTCAGGAATATTATTATGTCATCACAGTTGTATACATTCTAGTGTGATCTGAGGACTGTCGAAGAAAAACTGTGTTGGGCAAGTTGAACAGGAAGGAGGACCTGTAATCAGACTACCACAATGGACGTCAGGACTATTGCAACAGGGGAGAGAGACTGAACCCAGCTCCACTGGAAGAGAGAGCAGAGGAGTTCTCAAGTACCACGGTGAGCTGGTGGAAAAAGGAAGGGAGGAAAGTGTGAGGGAGGTTTTCGGTGTGAACAGGCCCTCTGTGTCTGCTGCTCGGCTCTTGACCAAATTAGGTTCCCACCCCCTCTCTGAGACTGGGAATAGGGGTACTCTCTTGATGATTAAATTTCAAAAGGATGGTCTCTAGGTCCTTGAGAAAGAGGTCCCTGAGCTCTGAAACTATCAAGAGGCTGTGAGAAGATTTACATCTCAAAGCAGCAGAGAAAGAAATTACAATTACAAATTTTCTGAAGTGTTGGGTTGGCCCAAAAGTCTGTATGTTTTTTTTTCCATAAAATAAAGTGAATCGAGCAGCTCGGGGCTTGGCTTGTCATCACATTATACACATAACATAAAGATTTGTGTGGAAGGAAATAGGTTTTTATTTACAGGGTTTCCAGTTTGGAAGGCTGGGGGCATTCCTGCTCCGAACCCCTCTCTTCTGCAAGACAGAACTAGCAACAACCTTGCTCACCAAAATATCACAAATAGAAGCCATGCCCAGAGTTTCCCACTATTGCTTATCTGTCCTTTTTTTAGCTTAAGTTGGCCATGCAAAGAGGTCTCTATCCTCTCTGGGGTATGCACCTGTGGGCTTCAGAGTTGTCACTGCCTGGCAGCAGTGCTGTCTCTCTCTCTTTCTCTCTTGGGCTCTGGGGTGTGCTGCTAAGTCATTCCAGATGGTTGTGCAGGGGAAGCACCAATCATTAGGATCTTCCCAGCTCATGCCTCCATGTGTTGCTCTTAGTCTCCATACATTTCTTTCAGGGCAAGAGAGAGAAAGTAGACCAGGACCTGTGTGCCGAGCTATATGGGGCCATAGCCTTCCAAAGGCATCCCAGTGTGAGACCCTGCCACTGGGGAGCTGGCTTCCAACTATGTGAGGCCTAAGCCCTGAGTAGTGCCAGTGTCCACTGCTCCTGTCCAGGTGGGGCAAGCAAGAGAGCCCAAGAAACCACGAGAGCAAGAGCCAAGAGTCAAAAGTGTAAGCTTCTGCCCACCTTCTGTTTAGAAGGCCTCTCCTGGAATCCCATGTGCTCTGGAAGCCAGTGAGAATGTCTAGCTTTTCAACCAGTGAGGGCAAGTGTTGGCCATATTTACTTTTTCCCCTCTCCCCACCACCATGTTGAACAACAGGGCAGTCTCGATCCACACATGCTCTGTACAACCTCCCTTCTGCCTTTCACGAACCAATCAGTTGCCTCCAGCAATTTCCTTCCTCGGAAGGGAGCCCCTCCCTTCACTCAGAGGGCAAGATACTTTTAATCTTCAGTTCTACCTTGGGGTTTTTCTTCCAGTCCCTGGACTTCTCCTGTGACACACTGTTACAAAAAGACACTTTTTTTTTTCACTTTCACCAATCACTTTATTGATTTGGATATTTTGAGTATGTAGGCTATCTCCCCCCACAGTAGTTACAAATTGTTCTCAGTTAAGGTGTCTATTTGATTGTTACCAACTTTAACTGGTCTACCCAACTGCACGGCATCATCCAGAAAGAAGTCTACAGCACAAATCTTTGCAAACCACTTTTGGCATGTTCAATCAGTCAACACACCTTTCTACTCTACACAAAACTTTTTTTGTTGTTGTGTTTTTACCTTTTCAAAGTAATTAAGCAAAATATGCTGAAAATATTGCTTATTTTCTTCCATCTTCAATATTAAAATGACTACATAAAATTCACCAATTTTAATACATTTTTAATGCATTTTGTAATGCATGCTGATATGACAGCTGTCACAACACAATCTAACAACATCGTTTCAAATGAAGTCAAAGACAGCTAAGTGCTACTAGAGCCATCTTATGAAAAAAACAAACGAAATTTTGGCCAACCCAATAAATGCACTAAGAAGAGGGAGGTCAGGAGTTTACAATCTGGAAGCGATTCGACTAAAATTTGGTCATCCTGAGGGGAACATTAGACTATCTTGGTCAATCTGTTTTTATTATCTCCAAACATTGATCATTCATATTATCTAGAAAGTTAGGGGAGAAAGAATAAATTGAGAATGTGACAATAGCTAGAGAGAGAGAGAGAGAGAATTTCCACTTGGTTAACAATAACAATACTTGTGTTCTGTGGGAACAAAAGCTACATCCTCTGAGATGTCTTATAAAACATTTGGCCATCCTCAACTAATGTGGTATTTACTCTGCTGATTCACAATTCTTGTAAGGAAATTACAGGTGCTAAAGAGTGATCAAGTTAAACACACACAAATTTTCTTTCTTTCTTTCTTTCTTTCTTTCTTTCTTTCTTTCTTTCTTTCTTTCTTTCTTTCTTTCTTTCTCTCTTTCTCCTTTCTTCTTCTCCCCTTTCTCCCTCTCACTATGTAGCTTTTTCTTAAGACAATATTTTTCAAAGTGAATATCAAAACCCTGTAGAACTATTGTTTCAAGGAACAGAATTAAGAATTAAGGTGATCCTTAATGCTTGAAAACCCTTTTAGTTCTAAAATATTACTATTGTATGCATTTAAAAATATGGTTATTCTCTTTAAATGTCAGAATTCATTTCTGCTTTTTGTGCATTTCTCAGTTCAATGGTGACTGTTACTTCTTTTCCAGACTAACTCCTTAGTATTTATTCTCCTAGATTTTTGTATGCCTTCTTTTTGAATTCTGAATATATTTGTCAAAGCCTGTTTCCACTTTTACATACATACCCAGGAGTCTAATATATATTGAATAGGAAATCACTACAGATTTTTAAATTCTCTGACAGACCATTACTATACAAAGTTTTCATAAAATGGTAGCAACTCACCTACTCATTACTTGTGTCTCAAAGCATGGAGAATTCCAGTGAAGTTCAGAAAAAAATTCATGCTTTAAAAAATCCTAAAGACTTTTCTTAAGCAATAACTTTTTATGTGTAGTCAGTCCTTTGACAGGTTTGTTTTTTTTAGCAATTTACAAAAGGTAGAAAGGACGAGAATGAAGAAGGGAAAAAATGAGAGAAAGCTGTGTGTGTGTGCATTTATCTCCAAAAAGTCATTATTTCACTAATCATTAAACAATATATATGTTCCTAATTATCTTACTCTTCGAAAAAAATCGGAGATATTTAGCCTTACAAAACCCTCAAGCAGAAATTCTTCTTCAAACTTATTAACCATTGCATGAAAAGGGGTTATAAATTGGGGGAATTTTCTTTCCCAAATGGTTGATGTCAGTTGCTGGATTTCTCTCATTGCTGGAACAACCACACATGAGACAGCTCTTCCAGGCCACATAATTCTATTTTGGCCAATTAGTAAGACAGGAGAACTTCTTAAGAAGCAAACTAGTACTGGACTTTTGAAAATAAATAATACCACTACATTATCCTACCACAGAAGAGAAGATGTTAATGCAGTGTTCTTCATAGAAGGTAACAGATAGGGTCACCAACAGAAATGAAATGAAATTTGTACAATTATCAGCTCAGCAAATTAGACTGAAGTAGTTTTTAAACTCTCCCACTTATCTAAGTGTAATAGTACAACACTGCTATTGAGCACACACTTGTATAAACATGTTTATATGTTACTATGTGCATTTAAGTTCATGTATCTAAGACTAACTAATGGTAAACAAAACAATTTTTAAAATTTCTGCTATTGCTTACCTATGAACAGTCAGGGAAGGGAACACCAGATTACACGTCCTACTAAAAGTTATTCAAATTTTAACTCTAAATGAACTGAGTTTGATGATGTAATTACAGGTGTCAGTATAGACTTAATTCTTAATGGTGAAAAGTAAATTTTGAGTTCCAAAAATGCATTTTAGAAGTTATGTACATATGTAAATGTTATAGTGAATACAGTTGCTTTTAAGGGGAGTGAGGTATTTTAGATAAAACAAATGGACAGTTAAATAATATTATACTTAATAAATGTATTTGCTATGACTGGTATGGCTCAGCAGATTGGACATTATTCTGCAAACTCAAAGATTGCTGATTCAATTCGCAGTCAGGGCACATGCCTGGGTTGCAAGCCAGGTCCTAGGTTGGGGAATGCGAGAAGCAGCCAACTAATGTTTCTCTCTCATGTCAATGTTCCTCTCCCTTTCTCCCTCCCTTCCCTCTCTTTAAAAATAAATGAATAAAATCTTTTAAAAATTGTGTTAATTTTCTTCTATGCTCACATATTTGTTCACGTTATATCTTTGGCCCTATTATATACACAAATCAACATGGACAAGGGGACGGCAAAAAATTGGAATTTTTATTTACTTTTTTAAAAATATAATCTTTACCATATTTTCCATTACCATTTAGTCACTTTACACTCCTCCCACCAGCAATCACCTCACTGTTGTCCATGTCCATGAGTCCTTTTTTGCTTTTTGCTCAGTCCTTCCACTTCCTAACCACCCCCACTGCTCTCAACTGTTCTCTGTCTATGAGTCTGTCCCATAGATGCTCAGTTTGTTCACTAGATTCCACATGTGAGTGAAGTTTTATTAAAAATGATATATTTACTCTTACATGTTTAAACTGAAGTCACCTTCAAAGTACTCTCCATATGATGTAATGCACCTATTAAGGCATTCTTTTCCACTGCTCAAAACAGCTTTTGAACACGATAATTTTGATGCCTTTCAGTACTTCTGACATTTTTTGTTTCACCTCTTTCACACTGGTAAAACATTTCTCTTTGAGGACTTTTTTTCATCTGGGGAAGCAAAAAAAAAAGGTTTCTTGTGGCTAGATCAGGTGAATAGGGAGGATGGAGCATGGGGTCATGCCATTTTTGGTCAAAAACTACTGAACACTCAGCATGGTGTTGGCAGGTGTGCTTGTAAATCGCACTTCCTAAAATGTGCAAACACACTGAAAGAGTCTTCAGAAAAAATTGAAGCCTAACGCAGCCTCTCACAACAATGCCAGTTGGCATATACTGATACAGATGGGTTCCCAGAACACTCACCTAGTGGGGAAGGCCTGTACTACAAGGGGCCCAACCTCCAGAGGAAAATTATGGGTTTTTGACTTCCGGCCAAGATGGAGGCATAGGTAGTCGCACTGTGTCTCCTTGCGCAACCAAAACAAAGGACAACAAAAATTGAGAAACAAAAAACAACCAGAACAGAGAGAAATGAACTGAATGGAAGTCTGACTACCGTACATCCAGACCGGTAAGGAGGGGCAGAGTCGGAGGCCAATGGAGAGGGGTCGAGGGGTCCCAGCAGGAAAGAGCGGTGTCTGGCAGATGCGGGCATGCAGGGCGCAGATGGCAATTGGTGGACCCCAGAAGCACAGGGGCAGCTGACTGACTGGTGGCAGACCCTGGGCACAGGAGGCAATGAGCAGACTCAGTGCGCCACAGCCACACTTTCACACACACACACACTAAGCGAAAACGGGCAGCGACACAGACCACACGGCCTAGGGACCCAGCACCACCTGGAAACAAAGCCTAAGAGCACAGACTGAAAACACCTGTGGGAACTGAGGCTGGGAGATTCTCTCAGTCTCACAGGAGACTCCTCGGGGAAACCCACAGAGTCCGAGAAAGTACACAAGCCCACCCGCCCAGGAGCCAGCACCAGAAGGGTTCAATCTGCTTGTAGGAGTCTGCAGGGGGGACTGGAGTCCTAGAGAAAGTGGAGCAGGTGCCATTGTTACCTCTCAGACCCCGCCCCCACATACAACCTCACAACCCGGCGACTGGGGTGCCCCGCCCTGGTGAACACCTAAGTCTCGGCTGCCCATACATAACACCTTCAACCAGACCAAAGGAAAATAAAAAATAAAAAAGATGGCTCAAACAGAATTGAAAGCCCCAGAACCAATTTTTTTAAGTGACCAAGAGATAGCCAACCTATCAGATGCACAGTTCAAAGAACTGGTGATCAGGATGCTCACAGAATTGGTTGACTTTGGTCATAAATTAGATGAACAAATGCAGGCTGCAATAAGAGAAATGAAGGAAAACGCACAGGGAACCAATAGTGATGGGAAGAAAACTGGGACTCAAATCAATGGAGTGGGCCAGAAGGAAGAAAGGAACAACCAAACAGAAAATAATGAAGAAATAAGAATTCAAAAAAATGAGGAGAGGCTTAGGGACCTCCAGGACACCTTTAAACATTCCAACATCTGAATTATAGGGGTACCAGAAGGGGAAGAGGAAGAACAACAAGTGGAAAAGTTATTTGAACAAATAATAAAGGACAACTTCCCCAATCTGGCAAAAGAAATAGACTTCCAGGAAGTCCAGGAAGCTCAGAGAGTCCCAAAGAGGTTGGACCCAAGGAGGAATACACCAAGGTACATCACAATTACATTACCCAAGGTAAAAATGAAGGAGAGAATCCTAAAAGCAGCAAGAGACAAGGGGACAGTTACCTACAAAGGATTTCCCATCAGAATGTCAGCTGATTTCTCGAAAGAGACCTTGCAGGGAAGAAGGGGCTGGAAAGAAGTATTCCAAGTTCTGAAAGGCAAGGACCTACATCCAAGATTGCTCTATCCAGCAAATCTATCATTTAAAATGGAAGGGCAGATAAAGTACTTCTCAGATAAGGCCAACTTAAAGGAGTTCATCGTCACCAAGCCCTTATTATATGAAATGTTAAAGGGACTTACCTAAGAAAATGAAGATTAAAAATATGAACAGTAAAAAAAGTCTTCAAATTCACAGTTAGTAACAACTATACCTAAAACAAAAGCAAACTAAGCAAACAACTAGAACAGGAACAGAACCACAGAAATGGAGATCACATGGAGGGTTAGCAACAGGGAAGTGGGAGGAGGAGAGAGGGGGAAAAGATATAGAGAATAAGTAGCATAGACAATAGGTAGAAAATAGACAGGGGGAGGGCAATAATAGTATGGGAAATGTAGAAGCTAAAGAACTTATGACACATGGACATGAAATAAAGGGGAGGAATGTGGGTGGGAGGGGGTGGGCAGGGTGGAGGGGAGTGAAGGGGGAAAATGGGACAACTGTAACAGCATAATCAATTAAAAAAAAAGAAGAAGAAAAAAAAAGAAAATTATGGGTTTTTGGGGTCCCCCTCATACTATTGGAAAATGACGGATAATAACATAAATAATAACAAATGTTAGAGAATTGACCTTATCTTTTGACAATTGGAATGTATTTTCTAAAACAACCAAGAGAGATAAAAGTTTTCTGTAAGTTGTTTTGTTTATAATCTGTTATTCATTGTAAATTCCATTTTATGTAATTTATTACTCTAAGGAAAAAGTTGATTAATAATATTATGCTATATAAGGTAGAATATGCATATTCATGGGCCCTCATGAATTATTTGTAAAATTGAAATGAGTAAACCTTTATCTTATAGGAAAGCAATTAAAGTACTTGATTCACAAGATGATAAATCAAAACTGAAAATTTAGTCCCCTGGGCACACACAGTTTGAAACACCGCAGTAAGAGGTAACATATCACACAGGATGAGAGTTCCCAGAGTAAGGGGAACATTTTAAATATTAAAATAGCTTTCTTAGATCATAAAATATCCTGATGTTTAAACATACAGTATATTTTTAAAAACTAAGCTGATGGGACAGCATATAATCTTCTGACACACCTGCTCTCCTAAAACCTATAAGGTTTTATAGTTTTATTAAAGGGCCTATGTAACACTAAGAAACAAGAAGATTCCGCAGGCCAGGAGGATTTAAATTTACTCAAGCTGCACAGTAGAAATTAACGAATGATATAGAACACATTATCTTCCCACTGCATGTTCCATACTAGTTTAATAATGAAGTGATATATAAAGCTGTCAAAAGGCAGTGAATTTACAAAGAAAAATATATATATGTATATAATTGAAGTGAATGAACTGAAAAAAAAAATCCACCGTACAATATTTTGTGTGGTAGCAGCTCAAAGTTTGTCCTAAGGTTAATAATTTATATAATGTAGTTTAGCAAATGGTATTCTAATGGCTTCCCAACCTGGAAATGCATTTTTCTTGCATTTTCTGTTCTCAAGCCTGCACAGAGCTGGGTTTTATAACCTGGAAAAAGTAGCTTGTATACGCGGGCAAACTACTGTTGTGAAAACTCTTCAAGTCTTACTGTGCTATTGTCGATTATGCCTTAGTGGTGTTGTTCTATAGAATTAACATTAAAGGACACTGTTTCACATTCAGTCGGAAGTATTCTCAGGCCTACTTTCCACATGCTGCTGTCCACTTCACCATCTCCATCTCAGAGATACGTCCAGGTTATAACTTATTTTGCCCATTTTATGCTGTCCCCTTTTCTCTTCCTGACAAACCTTTCCCCACCTAACCTCCCACCATCTGAAAAGCAAACAAAGCTGTCTTGTGTAGAATTCGTTCTATAACGATGCTCATTTATTTTTACCGCCTTCAACAGCACAGCTGCAAAAAGTATCTGTATACGGGGTGAGCCCTACAGCCCCAACTGCCTTACTAAAGATTTTTTCATTTCATAAAAAGGGAACAGGATATCATGAACCAATTCAAGTTAGCCAAACTCAAAAACACCTTGGTTTATTGGGCAGGAGCATGGGGGAGAGGTGGGCAAAAGTTCTGTAACTGGATTCAGAATCATGGTATAATCATTCTCATATGACACTTACAGACTAGTCAGTCTTAGAGAATCCGAGTCAGAGGTTCTCATAACCCCAGTTCCCTCACCCATTAAGTGATATATTAAGGCTTGAATGAGATAATGTCCTGTAGACTCCTTTATCTGCACTTTCACTTTTCACAGTTTTAGTCAGTTACCTGCAATCAACCAAAATTAAATGGAAAATTCCAGAAACAAATAATCCATAAGTTTTAAATTGTGTGCTGTTCTAAGTAGCGCAATGCAATCCCTCTCCCCCACCCCTGCCCCAGATGGGAATCATCCCTTTTTCCAGCGTGCCCACCCTGTATTCATCCTGCCCATTAGTTGCTTAGTAGCCATCAGATCGGCCGTAGTGGTATCTCAGTGCTCGTGTCCACGTGACTCTTACTTTACTTAATAATGGTCCCAAAGCACAAGGGTAGTGATGCTGACAATTTGGACATGCCAAAGAGAAGCCATCAAGGGCTTCCTTTGAGCATAAATGGGAAAGTTCTTGCCTTAATAAGAAAAGGAAAACATCTTTATGTTAAGGTTGCTAAGATCTATGCTAAGGATGAATCTCCTTTTCATTAAATGAGGAGGAAGAAAAAGGAAATTCGTGTCAGCTCTGCTGTTGCATCTCACACTGTGAAAGCCGCAGCCACCGTGCATGAAAACAGCGCAGTTAAGATGGAAAAGGCATTAAATTTGTGGGGGGAAGACATGAACAGAAAATGTGTTTCGATCGACAGCAATGTGTTGCACCAGAAAACACAGAGCCTACACAGAGACTTCAGGAAGAGACCCCCTGAAACAGTGACTCCAGGCCATTCCCGCAAGTAAAGGATGATTACACAGATTCAGGAGTGGGTTTGAACCGAAGCACATAATAATTACTGGAGAGGCTGTGTCTGCCGATGAAGACACTGCTGGCATTTCCAGCAGAGATGAAGCTGATTAGGGCTCGTTACTATCCGAGGTTTCAGGCTTCCATTCAGGGAGTCTTGGAATGTATCGCCCTCTAGATCAAGAGGGACTACTGTATGCAGAACAATTTATCCTGTAGAGTACTATGAAATGTAAGGAAAGCATTATTATAAGGTAGAATGCCTAGCTGCTAAATGACAACTGGGATATCACAGCCGTCTTATCTCAGTGCTAGATGCTGTGCATGTCAACATCTATTCCCAAGAATTTGTAGGTAGATAACAGAATATTGGATTCAGAACATAAAGGTATCTGTGAGGAGGAGTGTGGCAATTCAAGAAAGCCCCTAAAGTCTACCTAACTCTGGGACTTTTTTGTACCCCAAAATATCTCTAGCCACAGAATATTATTTTTCTAGTTCAATCCGACTCTAATGCACAGCTCTAAATCAATCACAGGGGAAGTCACGGTATTCCATCTGGTCTCTGTTAGCTTCCTCTATGGCTAAGCTTCTCAGTTTTGAGTGTGCATAGGAGTCAACTGGGGAACTCGTGAAAACACAGACACTCTGGCACCCTAGGTATGAGGCATACCTCAGATCTGCATTTCTAATAAGCTCCCATGCATAATGGAGCTGAAACTCTGGGGACTACATTTTTTTCCACGTCACCACTTTTCCCCACCCGACCCGGGACCACATCTTAAGCCGCACAGAGTAAAGGCCGTCATTCTTAAGTCAGTCTGCATATGAGAACCACCCATGATATTTTTAATATCTTTAATTTCTGGGCTCCACTCCCCCAGCTATTCTGGTTCAGTTAGTCTGAGTCAGTCAATGATATTTTTTTTTCCAAAGCTCCCTGGGTGATTCTAACATGCAGTGCAATTTTTGCGAACTTCTGCCCTGTGGCAAGGTGTCCACATCGCCAGAAAGGATAAGCAAATCCATGTCTGTCTCATGCTCCTTCTATTTTGAAAGGATAGTATTTTAACATACGAATGTGTGATATTTTTCTCTGACTTTGCCACATTTTCTTTCTCCCATTCAAGGAGATAGCATGCTCTAGGTTCATTGCCTCAGGGGCGAGATATGACAGAGAAAGAAGTTAAAATAGCCTGCAAGAATTCTAATTTCCCCAAACCTGAGCTTTTAGGAGAATTTAAGAGGAGGTAACAAGAAGGAAATTCAGGCAACAGTGAGAGTGGCTCAAGAGAATGAGAGTCTTCCAAGTTTAGATGAGAAAGGACGAGAAGTCTGTGAAGAGGCGGGCAGGAGCAGGGCAGCTGAGAGGACACACTTCCTTTTTCCTGGAAGTGCCACCAACTCAAGAGACGCATCTCTGCATTATGCATCCAGCTGGACCAGATCAAAGGCGACAAGCAAATGATTCCTGCACCTCATGCTTCGCACAAAGCAGCAGAAGCTCTTGGGAACTGAAAGATGGTGGATAAACACGACAAGATGTCTTAGCCACAACCGGGTGCGTTAATTGCTAGTTTTCACACTTCTCCTGCACCCTCCCAGGACAAATGGCTAAGGCACTAGAGTTCTGGCACAATTATGGATGGAGGAAGAAAATTCAGAAAGAAGTGCTATTCTTAGAAAGAACTAGCTGAATAGAGACATTCAGTCAAAAATGAGGTTGCGATACTAAAAAAACCTTTTGAAGTTGTATGTTTTCCACATCTGAGATTTTTGCCAGCTAAACTACTATGATGTTCTGTCAACCAAGAAGTATCTTCTGTGGGTTTTGTATGCATCTTGTCATCAAATGAATATGCCATTGCCAGGGAATATGAGTCTGAATTGCAAGATCATATTTGAAGAAAGCAGACCCAAGATGCTCCTGGCTGGGCGTGCAATTCCCCACATGGCTTCAAGACCAAGGTTACTTCTCAACAAATCTGTCTCATTCTGGAAAAGATTTCATTCAGAGGTTTGTACTCTCTACTGTTGGAGGAGAAAAATACTTTTATCCCAAGTTCATCAAATATTGTTGCCAGGAAAGAACGTTTTTCATGCACCATAATTAATGTATTTTTTTCTGCTTTAGCTATTCAAACACCATTTCATTCTGTTTGTATACCTGTAGCAATTCTCTGATTACTCTTCAATACAGCATTGGTAGAACACATTGTGTTAAAACACTACTCATGCTAGCATATGGAATTATTTTTATCATACATTTAGCCTTACTTCATGCTTCATGTTCTGTATCTAATTTCACCGAATTTAAGATATAACCTTAATTTTCCTCCAAATCATTTCACATTACTTGCAAAAAAGTCAAAATGAGATTTACTGTTAAAAGAACTCATAAACTGAATAATTTTAGTGAAACCCAATCTTTTCAGGGTTATTTAATCACAGTGCATTTCTCGTATGACTCTGTAGGGAATTGTTCTGGCATGGAAACACAGAGAGAGACTGACCATCTCTGCCCACAATGAGTTTACAGTCCCGTGGTTTGGACATCATTTTAATTGGGGGTGGGGAGGGGGATTGTGGGACATTTTTAAGAAGGAGACAGAGCAGTTTCAGGAAGATTAGTCTGGCTGTCGCATTTGGAGATATGTGTCTGCAGAGCTGTGAGCCAGAAGACTGAGCAGTGCGATGTGACCAGGAAGGGTTCGCAGCAGGTGGCTTTACGTCATCTCCCATTAGATTGTTTTATTCCCATGTACTTCCTTACTTTTCCACTGCGGGATTATGTGTTCCTAAACAAATACAGCTTTGTTTTCACTTAATGTTCACGAACATCATCCTTGCTAGTGCAGACAGTTCCCATTCACCCATTTTTACCTCCCTATGGTTTTCCATTGTAGGGTTGCTAAATGCACGAACATGTGTATGCGTATTACATACTGTGAAACTGTTTTTCAAAGTGATTGTAACAATGCTTATTCTAACTAGCAATGTATAAAGAGTTTCTGCCCTGCCATATTTTTACCAATAATGGCTTAGTCGAACAGTTATGTTTGCCACTATAATGGGACTCAATCACTTGTTCTTTCCTCGAGGTTTTTGTCTGGGGAGAGAGAGGAGTGGAGGGTAGGCAGATCACATTTTTCTCTCCATATCTTTTGCCCATTTTTATTGTTTTTTTCCTAATGTTTTCAGAATTATTAGTATATTCTTCATACTTATGCTTTGATGATTAACACACAACAAATATTTTTCTCATCTTTAACTCTTATTTTCACATTGTTCATGGTATTTTATATAAAAATTTTAAACTTTCTTTTTTTCAAAAGTCTCAGTCTTTTCATATCTGATTTATTCTCTTTGCATTTAGAAATGTTTTCTTAATGTGTTCTAATAGGCATCTTACTGTATTTTTCCAGAATATATAAAGTTTTGCTTTTTATATTTCAATTGTATATATTATATGCAGTATTGGTCTAACTTTGAAATATTTCCCCAGATGAGTAACGAACTGTCAAAACAAACTAGTTTCCCTTAGCCCTCAATTTAACATTAAAAAAAATCTATTCTTAATAAGAGACTTTATTATAATATAGCATACAGTCAAATACCATGGCCAAAGTAATACATCATATGGGCAGTTCACTTATTGGAATTAAACGACACACATTCAGTTTAAAATGGCAATGAGAGAAAAAGAGTAATTTCAATTGTGCTGGAAATTCTTCCCACTAGGCCAATCAGTACATTTCCTGAAACAAACATGAGGAGAAATGTTAATATCCTAGTTTCTTTGTTAAGATCAATTTCCCTGTACTCATGGAGTAAGCATCTCGCTGCATTTAACTGTATGGAAATATATGTATTTTTCATACAATATATCCTCCAGCCAAAGGCATCCTACCATGTCCAACCAAAGAAGCAGAAAATTCTGCCCAGTGTTGGGCACATTTGGGATGGACTATTGAATTCCAATGCTGCACCTTCTTAGAGGGTATTTAAGGATAAGTTTTACATCTGGCTCTTTGACTTACAGGATGAATTTGAAGACTCGTACAGTGACTTCAGAACCGAATTCCTTTGTAGATTCAACAGCAAAAAATGAACAGAAAACATGGCAATGTTCCTTGTTTGGATGAAAGTCTGTCTACGTGAAGTAAGTTTTAAAGATACCGAGAGCTGCTACGCAAGGGGATGCAAACACCTGTAGGAAGGGAAGAGGCTAACTTAAATGAGCTCTTTTCCATTGTTCGTGTCTAAGAGTCTACAAATCCTATGAAAAAAGCACTGAAAAGACAACTGTCAATCATCCAATTGACATAAACAATTACAGATGAGGCGTACATTATTTAGGCGATGACTATTAGCTTTTGGAGAGCTGCAAAGATCACTGACCTAGACAGAGCCTCTGTGGGAAAGGCTGAATTGTATTCTCCCTTTGTATTTTTGGCCAGTCTCATGTTCCCTAGATGGGAATTCACACCCTCTGTCATGCACCAGAATCACCTGAAGGTGATTGTTGAGCCCCGCTTGCAGATATTCTGGGGCAAAAATGTCTGAGTTCCCACATAATTCTGGGAGCTTCAACTTAAGTTCCCGGGTGCTACTGTGCTGCTGGCCTGAGGACCACATTTTAAGAGAAACACTGACTTAGAAAAAAAGTTCAAGTTTCCTTTGGATCCAGACAAGCTCAGTTTCCACTGAGTGTTAACAAGGTCTGTTTCTGTGCGCCAGGAGGTGAGAGGAAAGGGGAGGAAGCTAGCGTGATTTACTGACTGTCGTGTGGTAGGCGTTTTTAGAGCACGCTGGGGCCTGAAAATATTCCAATTCACCTCCTGTCAAGATCTTTCGATGCCCACTAAAAAATTATAATAAATTTCCTGGTTATTAACTGCTGAAACTCTTCGCTCTCTTGTTGCTTATAATTAATATTTCAAGATGATGTTTATCAACCAGGAAGTGTTGACGCTTTTGCTTTCCCCGTGGTTAAAATACAGAGACCAAACCCACTCTTTTGACAACGTAACATTTTGGCTCAGCAATTTTTGACATTTGTTTTGCATTTGGAAGCTGTAACATACATCTTTCCTGTGGCATGTCAGTGTTTCTGAGTTATCCTTGCCACAATGAATTTCCAGGTTATGATGAAAGACTTGCTCTTCAAATCAATTATCTTCCTTCTTGTTTATTTTTCTCAGGATGGAAATGTCTCCCTATACAAAAATATAAACCACCAGAATTGATCACAATCTGAAAAGGTCAGAGAGGAAACTGAACAAAATGTTTAAGGACTCACCACACCATTCAGATTTTCCAGGACATCTTACGCATTCCTTTAAGAAGAACTCAGAGTCAAATTATGTCTGGCTCATAATCCATTTTTATTATTTTGAAGGTTGTGGAAACTCAGAAGTTGGCACAAAAGAGCAAAGAGTATGTTTCTTTGATAAAGTAATAACAAACCAAAAAATATGTATATCATCTGGCTGATATGATTGCTTGAAATTTCATTAAACAGTAAACAGATAAAGCATTTCAAATAAATTAATGAAAAGCTCTAGTCACTAACATACAAAACATCAGTATGAAATTTTTAATGATGAGTTGATTAAAATTTAAAGTGGATTTATCTGACATCTATAGCTATAGGCTATTGCAAAAAAGGGTTTCTCCTCTCTTTTCTCCCCTAGCCTTAATTTTTTTCTGAATGTTCATTTGCTGTACATGATGCAGAGTAAATGATCAGTAACTGTTTGCAGAGTTGATAAGGCAAACAATCCCATTAAAAGTCCCTGGACATTGGTGAATATTGGTAAAAATTGAGTTTTATAGATTAGGAACATTTTATTTTTGCTTGAACCAAGTTTTACCAAATAGTCCACTCTGGGAGGCTTTTGGACTCTGCCTGCTAAAAAATTTTGACTGAAAGTTGATTATATTTGTGTATTTTGCATTTTTTCTAGTAAAAAATATATTTATTCACTTAAGAAAGTTGATTACTTGTTTGCCCAAAGCTGTCCTGAGGGCTTACTGCCTTGTCACTCAATGCAAAGTGGCTACCTAACAACTACCTCGTTAGTGATACACAAAGATCCCTGGGTATTTCTTCCAGTGTGTGAAACCAACTTCCTAAAGGAAATTCTACATTCATAGCTTCCACTCACTATATTAACCTAGCAAACTGTTTGGGGAAAAGCACGCTATCTCCATAAATGAAAATTTATGCTGGGTGTCCCAGCTTTGAGAATGCAGATGTTTGCCTCATTCCCGGATTTAGGACACAGACTTGACCTCACCTTCTGCTGGGCCTGACATCTCTCTGGAACAGTCTCTGCTGAGGAAAGAAAAGTCACTTGACAGCCTGGTCCCAGGAGAAAACTTTACAAGCAATCTTCCTAATTTTAGGAAGTTTTCAGGAGTACCCACATGCAGGTTTTCAGGAGTACCTGGTACCTCCAAGTCCTTTTTTTTTTCACTGAGGTGTTATAATGTAAATTTCTCATCACAATAAATGTTATATTTTTAACCTTATTTTCTCTGAAATGATCAATCCTCTAAGCACTTCTCATCTTCATATAATGCCTTCAGAATGACAAATATCTCCTAGTTTCATTGAAGATGAACTATTTCTGTTAGCATTCTCCCTTTTGGATTTGAGTGATTTTTTTCAAGAAGATTGTGGAAATGTTTTTCTTTGGCATCCTGAAATCAAAAGTCCTGGAAATTTAAATGAAGTAAACATGGGAATTTTGTCCTCTCTCTTTGGAAAGTATTCCACTTAATAAAGAGTTCTCATGATGCATTTAAACTATTATTTCATTTGTAGAAACTTCTGGTTAAAATTAACTAGTACTGATTCTGTAAATTAAAAAAATGTCTACTTATGTTTGCCCTCTAAGAATGTCCTCATTTGAACGCACCTGCCATCCCACACCACCTTCCTATGAACCGTCACAGTCACTCTCCAATCCAGCACCTGAACAAACTAGATCTGTTGGCCCATTAAAAACAAAGCAAACAAAACGAAACCTCCCAAAGCTTCCACCTGCGTGTAGAAAGTGTGGGAATAAAGATGGAAATCACAAAAACGAAAGAAAGAGAGACAATGGCAAATCTCAGCACATTATCAAAACTGGATACTTCAGGCAATATGAAATTCCAACATCTGAAGCTTGAAAAATTTAATGGTTTGGGAAAAAAAGAAAATTGAGTTTAGTGCTATAGTCAGAATAAAAAGATAGTCAGGCAAAATGTCTCTCTGGGTGAAACGGATTTTGTTCTACTCTGACCTGTTAGGAAACCCAGAGATTGGTGGGCAGGCTGACTTGTGACTAGCAATGGTGAAATAAGAGTCCTCTCTTTTTGATATTGGCGTTCTATACTTGTTTATGGCTAACTTTAATTACAACGGTTCGAGAGCCTGGAACTGATGAACAAAAGGCCAAGCCTAGGATAGGAAACACATCCCCAAATTCCTTACAGACCATTGTTTTATTGAGCATCCTATGAACGTATACCTGAATGATCTCTAAGAACTAGGTTTTGTCTCCCTCTGCAAGATGGCAATTCATCTGTAGCTCTAAGTAGATATTGCTATTCTCACCATTTATGACTTGAGACAAAAATGTAACACAGGCATAGCCTGGAAATCTGAAGAGAAAAACTAAATGAGTGAGTGAAATGTTGCTGCCTTAGATAAGCTCATCTGCTCATCAAAGCCAAAAAAAAGGCACAATTCCACGTGCCTGGGATGCCTTCAGATGGAAGAAAGGAAAAGTATCTGAAAGTAATTGCCGACATTCTGACTGCTGGAAGTAGACGCTTTGCTGAATGAGATTTCTCCTGAGAGCAGGATGCCCTGCCTGCGCCTGCCAGTTCTAAAATATGATGGAAAGAAAACTCTCTGATTCCTCATGACTTTTACATCCAAAGATCAATTTAGTAGAAAACGAAGAGTTTCCATCCATATAACTCACCTCTGTAGTAAAAAGGATTAAAAGAAAAGAAAGTTTGAAACTTTAGGAGCCATCATCACCTGGTGTTGCAGTGAGCCTCTGAGTCACCCCTCTCTTTCAGATCAGAGTTCCCTTCTCTCCCGTTACAAGCTGACGTCACCTGGCCAAGACAGGTCAGTTGGTTAGAGCATCACCCCACTACATCAGGCTTGCAGGTCAGTCCCTGGTAGGACACATACAATAATCAGCTAATGAATGCATAAATAAATGGAACAACAAATTGATGCTTCTCTTTCTCCAAAATCAATAAAATTAAAAAAAAATAGCTGAAGTTAGTAAACAGTTTAATTGAATATAAGATCTGAATTTCAGTTACAGGCAGGAGAAATGACATATCTCATAACAGTTTATAAAGTTGGGGAAAGCAAAATAAATCTCTGTAACTTTTTAGATGTACCCATGTAAAAAAATCATTCAAGTTACCATCCATTTTCACATGGTATCTGTTTGTTCTTGTGTTCTTTTCATCACTGTTTTATTGTATGCCCTCACTGGATCTTCACTGAGTTTTGGTATAAAAGAGCATGGCCTAGGTTACAATGCCTATCTTGAGGTTGAGCATTACTGAATCAATCGCAATATAATAATAAGCATTACTGAGTCAATCGCAATATAATAATAAGCTGAAAGGACTGATGAATGTTGATAATTTCCTGTCCCTTATGAAGATAACATATTTTAAGAAATAACACTTGGCCTACTGTGTATATAAATGTCTGTAATTAGCCTCAATTCAATGTGACCTATTGCATATCTCATATCCGTACCTCACTTAGGGCTCCCATCAGCGCCTTGCTGTTGTTTCAGGTACACGTCTCAACCTCTCCGGCAGACCACACCCTCCCAGGAAGAATCCTTACCTGTTTTTTCTTGGTGGCTGCTAATTACCCAGCATGGTGTCCTCACGTAGCATTCACTCAGCAGTGTTTGTGAAATGCAGGAGTGGCTCTCATCTAAGGTCTTTCATGTGCAAAGTCGCTTTTCCAAAAATATTCTTTTTCAAATCCATTCCCAGAAGAAACACGCATGTGAAGTGCCTTTGGTTACCTTGGCTGATGCATAAGAAGGGTTTCCATTAATGTTACTTTTTTAAAAAGATTTTATTTATTTTTCAAGAGAGAGAGGGGTGGGAGAGAGAGAGGGGAAGAAACATCAATGTGTGGTTGCCTCCCATGCACCCTCCACCAGGTACCTGGCCCACAACCTAGGCACATGCCCTGACTGGGAATCGAACCAGCAACCCTTTAGTTAGAAGGCTCGTGCTCAATCCACTGAACCACACCAGCCACGGCTTAATGTTACTTTTTAATGATCATACTCAGTAATATGATTGATCCTGGAATGAACTCGGAGGGAGGTGGTAATAATGATAGGCATCAGATGGTTCGTTACAAAAGAGAAAGCTTCCAGTCACATCACCCCATTGGATCATCAGAAAATTCCACATGCCAACACAGTGGTTTCTGTAATTCATGAAGACTAGAGAAGCCAGTGATTTGTCCAAGGTCACATAGAAGGTAAGTGCAGGCACTGGGGGACTAGTATTCTGGTCTCTCCGATCCCAGTAGCCCATGTTGAACATGGGTCAGTCCCGATTTACAAATGCCTATTTTATAAAGCCTTCCTCAATCTAAAAACAAAACGAACAAAATAACAAACACCCACTCTACGAAAGGAATCATCTCTCTGCCTGACCACAGACTATAGGAAAGTCTCAACCCATTGCACTTCTCATTCCACGGTTCCTGTCGTTGTCGAGGACAGAAAGCACGTGTTTTCTCAAACTACTTCCTATTTGCTGGAGTAAAATCCTAACCCCAAATAAAACTCAAAACAGACTGCATGCTTTCCAGATAAAATGAGAGAAATTGAGAAACTTGGCCATGTCCCCCAAACATACTTCTTTAAAGACTATCAGACCAAGACAGATGGAAGAGTAAATTCTCTAAAACCTTTATTCAATAACTCATTTCTATGGTGTTTAAACTTTTCCAAAGCATTGAGAAAGACAAATCACTCTTATAAATGATCATTGTAAGATTCTATATAGATTACTGTAACTTAGAATCAAGCAGTATGCTAAAACACTAAGACAGCATGACCCAGAGAGTTTTATTCTGATTTAACTAAGGAGACCATATAATTTATTTTCCAAAGTAGAATCTTTTTGACAGTAAAAAAGGATGCTGTTCATAATTACTCTCTCATACCCAACAGTCAATACATAAAATTGCTATTGACTTCAAATTCAAAATATCTACAGGATTCAATCACTTCTCTCCATATAATCTCATTTCATCTCTGCCTGAGTCATATTAATCTCTTCCCTGTTTTTTGCAATAGTCCCTAACCGGTCTCCCTGCCTCTACTGCTGCTGCTTAGAGCTGCTATGGTTTTCTGAATAGGACAACTAGAAGAATCTGTTGAAGACGCTCATTATATTAACAGTTCTTGCACACAGAACTTTCTGATGTCTTCTTGTATCACTCAAGTACAAGTCAAAGCCCTTTTGGTAGATAAGGTTCGGTATGATGTAACCCTCTCTTCCCCAGTTCCTTCCTCACTGCTTTCCCTCTAGCTAAGTCCACATTATCAGCACTGATGTCCTTGCTGTTCTTTGAATGAAAAAATTAATTTTCTACCTTCGGACCTTACCCGGCTCTTCTCTCTGCCTGCGGTGTTTTGCCCAGAGATGTCAGCCCAGCAGACCTCCTTCAAGACCTCACTGAATGTCACCTTCAAATGAGGCCTGCCGTCGACCCTCTTTAAACTGAAACCACTCACTCCCCCCATGCCATCCCCACTCAGAATGTCTTATCCATGTATGTTTTCCTATTGTACTTACAACATCAAACACAGTATTTATTCACGTACTATATTTACTTACTTACTTACTTTATTTTCCCTCTCCATTTACCAGAGTGTAGGTGACATAAGAACCAGATTTCTTTCTCTTTTGTTCTCTTTTCCTCTTTGTCCTTTTTTTTTGGCTCATATTAAATGGTTAGTAAATATTGTTGACTTAATGAGTGAGTTAAACATTTTCTCTTGACATTTTTCTGGAATTTCAGTTTGACTCTTTTTATATACCCTAGTTCTCGGGAACACAGTATTCACAGTTTTCCACCAGCCTGGATTTGGACTTCCTGCGGGTATATTTGTGTTATTGGTTATTCTAGACATCCCTCTTCTTCCTCCATCTGCCTTATTATTTTGTACTGACTGCCTGAGATTTGTCATGAACAAATTGCCAAAGTAATTTGGAGCACTGTATGATGTCACCTCCCTCCAGAGAGGATTTACTTGCGCCTTTGGCAGCCAGTCGGGTGAGCGACGGGTCACTCCCATGCGTTCAGGAACTGAACTGATTCAGAGCCGTGTTTTGGCCTTTATGAGAGCGGCTGTCCTCGGGATGGCCATCACTCAGAGGCAGAGCCCTTCAGAGGTCCCAACTGAAAGATGGTGGCGTATTTCAGGGCCCTTCCTGCTTGTCAGGTCTTTAACTACAAGACCCCCAACAGCTCCTTTCAGCTCGTCAGCCTCTCAGCCACTCTGCTGGGAAGAAGCTTGAGGATATGACTAGTTGTCACACTGGAAGTAGGCGTTCCACTATGTAAAGGCCGTTATAATAAGCCCTTGCATATAAACATCTTGCATAAGCTCTAAATAATGCCCAATTAAATGTGAGTTCAGCTATTTTCACCAAATTTGTTTCTTTCCTTCATAAAGCCACAAATTTAAATCCTATTTTTCCCTAAACACTTAGTGAAGCTATCTGCTTTATATAAAGATAACTTAGTTAACTACAATGTTAAAATTATTTTTGCCAGATTGGTAAAATACATAAGCATCATTGCTTACGAAAAAATTTTGTTAAAACCGACACAGGAATCTTTATGTCTGAATGTGACATACACCGTGTTCATAATAAAAGATTATGTAATGTAGATCAGTGTTTCTAATGTGTTTTCTCCCCCCTTCCCCCCAAAAAGTTTATGTTCAAATATGTTCGTGGATTCCTACATACATGTCCCCCACTTGGGGACCCGGGATGTTTTTAGCAATTTAAATGCATTATACAGTAAAGACATTTTTTTTAAGCCATGGGTTTTCCTACTTTATCAGACAGGATAACTTTACTTTTTTTTCCTATTGACTTCTCAAAGAAGTGATTTTCTATGGGACACACTTTAAGTATTTCTGTTGTGGAGGAAACAATAATATGATGCCGAGCCTCTACCTTCCAGTGATTTTTTTCAGCAGCTGCAGAGAAAAATATGTTCATATTGAGTTTAACTGTAATATACAATTAAAGTCACTTTCCAAGAAACCAGCACAAAACAAGTCACAAGATGTTGTGAGTAAGGGTAAAACTGATTACTCAGTTCTTTGTGATTAAGTGGACTGTGGCACCAGAAGACCAAAACCTGTGCCATGGTTTAATTTAATTAGCATTATGTATTTGCAACAATGAATGCAGTCTTTGAAGTCAAAATATAGAAGACTAAGCCTTGAAAATTCCAGCCCTAAAACAATTTTACTTGCCAACCAAGTAAAAAGGTCACCGTGTTTTCTTACTTACTAACTTAGAAAGTTTAGTGTACTTTCTGCAAATCTAAAGCAATAAAAATGAAAGCCATTGAGATAACCTTGCTTCTCTGGGTAACAAACCCTGGACATTATAAGGTATCCCAAAATAACAAACAACAGGATATTTCTCAACCCTGTTTTTAATTTTAATTTTTTTATGTTTATTGAATTTATCGGGGTGACATTGGTTAATAAAATTATATAGGTCTCATTAACTTTTTAAAGCCTCCTGACTTGGTGGAATGGCTGCAGTAAGCTCTAAATGATGTATGAAATGGAAAAGAAAATGCAGCCTGTCTTTCCTTCCTCCAGGGCAATAGGCAGGAGCACCTTTTGGGGGGGCTGGAGGGAGGAGGTGGCAGGGGGAGGGTATGTTTTTAGCCAAACTACTGTCAGGATTGTCACCTTCTTCTACATAAACCTTTAAAAGTAACCCAGCAGAGCCACACACAGAAAATGAAGACTTCAGAATTCATTCAGAGCACGGCATATTTCAC
>PVIA01010614.1:0-16242 GCA_004024845.1 Tonatia bakeri
CCCGCCCTCCTGCCTCTGGAGTCCCTGTTTCTTCCCCAGCAGTCTCTACCCTGTCATCCCCCCATGTCATGTAATTCAGGATCTGGCAAGTGTCATTAAGTGAGGTCACTGTTTTCCTTGCATGGAGAGCCTTCACTTTCCCAGAATTTACAACCTTAGCCTCAGAGTGGTTTATAACTCAAACCACGCAATGATGTTTTTCTACCGTAACCGTGGCATAAAAGAACCAAGATGCCTCTCACCTACGTTGCTTTAGGTTAAAGGAGAGCTTTCTGGAGTGTTTCTGGAAGCTATGTAGTGTAGGCACCATGCAGCAAGCCTCTGTGCTTTCCTGCCAGGCCACTCTGCCTGTTTCTCCTCTTTCCATCCCATCCCTCAGTGCTTATCTTTTTTCCCCTGGACTGAACCTCCCCTTTAGATAAGACTGACCCCGATTCAGAGCCATAGATAAAATGGTGGGTGAAATAGGGACAGCAGGAGCAAGATCTATGCATGCCCTCTACCTCCTAACTACAGAGATGCAACTACAGTCTCCTAAGGAATTCTTGGCTTGATGGGATCACCCTCCCATTTCAAGACAGTGAGCGGGAACCTTCTCGGGGGGATATAAGCAGCGGAGAGTGTTTGGTTTCCCTAAATCTGTTTAGCATGCACTGCAGTAGTTCCAAAGTTCGAGAAGGACGTGAAGCCCTCACCTAAGGCCAGCACACTCCAGTGTATTTGCTGTCGCTGGTCATGGTCGTTGTGGGGCTTGGCTTTGATTGAAAGCAGAGACTCGCCAAAACTCAGTGACCGTGACGGTGAGTGGACACAGGCTGATTGCCAGGCAGAAAGTTTTCCAATCATTCCACTGTACTAATCAGGAAATGTCAAATAAAAGTGATATTAGCAGGTTCCTGACAAACAACAGTGCAGCAAACAGTGACAAAGGTCAAATAGGGAGGCTTTATCTGGCATGAACGCACTGGGGCTAAGTACTTGCAGCAAGCTTAAGAAAGGGATATTTCCTGGTTAAGGCTGCCTTACCCAGACAGAGACAATGTGCAGATATCAATGCAAATTTATGCAGCGCAATGGAAAACACCATGTTTGTATTACTTATGTGCCCACATATTAATGAAACATAGAGCTATACATACATGGTGATTTCACACATAGCTAGGTGTAAGTTATAAGAGGCCACGGTCATAAATTTAGAGCTTTAAAATAAGGAGATGCAAAAGCCCAGATTTTGACTTTGAGTCTAACAGGCAAGTTTTATCGTAAAAGGATTTGTCCCTGTGTTGGTTGCCATGGCGAGCGACAGGCACTGGTCTATGATTGCTAGGGCAAGGGGGAGAGGGAGAGGTGTGCAATTTGGAGCCCAAGTCTATGACTTTATGAAGCTCTGGTTTAGTGAAAAAAGCACATTTCTGTTATATTGCATGGTGTTTTACGTATGTGATGCTCTGTCCTCACCTATGTGACAGAGCAGGGACAAAGTGCACGAATTTGTCTATGCCCATCACCAAGTGTTCCCCAAGAACATTACATGGAGTGTTTCGGGCATGGCGAACCCCAGCACCTCTGAGAGTGCTTCCTTCAGGCCACTCCCTCCCCAGATGGCCCTCAGAGGCAGGAGCCCGGACCCACACACCTAAGGCCACCATCAGCTGGTGGCAGGAGGGTGAGTCACACTTCTCCGCAGCTCCTTGTCAGAGAGTGTTTGTTTTGTCTCGGGATTTACCATGAACTGAACATTTTCCCCACCATCGCCCCCATCCCGCCCCCGCCTTGCTGATAGTTCCAGTCTATAACCCAGGTTATTCCGTCTAAGGCTTCCTCATTATCACACACACTTTAAAGTGCAATTCAAAATATTTGCGCCATAAATAATGAAAAAAGGTCATATCTTTCACATTCTTCTGGAAATATTAAAACCTCTTGCAAGCCAAATTTTTATAAAAGAAGCTTAGCCTAAAAATACAGCAAACACAAGTTTTAAGAGAAATATTTTTTTAAGTGAACATCTCTTAAAAGAATATTTCTTGAAAAAGAAATGTGAAGTAAAATAAAAGGAAAAGACTTTCTTTTCACATTGACCAATATTAAGCATGACAGACGACACAAGTGCGGCTGAGGACTGTGAGAACCTAACGTTGCTGTTCACGGCCGGCCGGGGGAAACGTAAACGGGTGTGAGCTTTCTGGACAGCGGTTTGCGCCAAGCTGCTTTTCTCTGGGGAGAAGAAGAAGGGAGGTAACTGCATGACAGTGAGGAGAAAGATTGTAGAAAACAGTGGGAAATATTTTTATAAGCTTGGTGGAGGGGTGCCTGCTTGGAATAGGACCAGTTTTAGCATCTGTAAGGGAAAGATAGATAAATCTACCTAAAAAGATTAAAGTGCTTGGTCGGGGATTGAGAGCATGGGTTCTCGAACGCCGGGAGAGGAGTATAAATGGCTGTACCAACACAGCAGAGTGGCACATCAAAAATTACAATGTGTTTGAGTCGACAATGCCACTGAGAATTTGCCTGTTCCAGAGACACCTATACGAGAATGTTCGGATACCCATGTTCAAGGATGCTCCTTGCAGCATGTCTACTGGAAACCAATGAAATGTGCATCACTAGTAAATTGGGTATTAATGATGGCATATTTTTAATTTATTATTTATGTCACTTAGTGAGAGAGGTATATGGAAAAGATATTAGGATATATCACTAAGTGTAAAAAGATTACAAAGCAGGAAATGCAGTATAATCTGTTCTAAATATATATGTGCCCCTAGGCCTGTATATTCATATAGACAAATCTAGAACATCTCGTGCTAAAAATAATGTCGTCTCAGGTTGAATGAGATAACAAGGGGTTTGCTGCCCAGTTCTATGCTTTTGAAAATTTTTTTTTAAGATTTTATTTATTTTTAGACAGAGGGGAAGGGAGGGAGAAAGAGAGGGAGAGAAACATCAAAGTGTGTACCTCTTCTGTGCCCCTTACTGGGGACCTGGCCCACAACCCAGGCATGTGCCCTAATTGGGAATTGAACCAGTGACCCTTTGGCTTGCAGGCCGGTGCTCAGTCCACTGAGCCACCAGCCAGGGTGTTAATTTTTTTTTACCATGAACAGACATAGATTACTTAGATAATGAGAAAAATATATTTATATTTTAATTTTAAAAGTGAGAAGCTATTCCTATATGTTTTCCCCCATTCTTTCTATGATTTTTAATATTTAATACCTCCAAAAATATAGCAGCATTATGGACACAGTAAGTAGTTTTTCCCAGAGTTAATTTCAAAAAGGAAACTAATTTAAGGATCACAAAGGAGAGAAAATTCATGTCACCATCACCTATTAAGATTGTGTGCATGTGACAGTTTTTTATTTATATCTTATTCATCTTTTATTACATATTCCCATTTTTCAACAACCAACATCGTTTTTGAAGAAAGAACATTCATTTTCAAGTAAAGAGAGCATGCGGAAATAAAAAGGAAATTCACTACTCTAGAACAGGAGTAAGCATCCCACTTGTATTGAGTGGCTTTTGTGATGGGGAAGTTGCATGAGATGAGTGAGTAGCCCAAGAGAAGGGACACATGGGCAGATACCCCAGGGAAAATTTTGATGCATTCAAAATTTGGCTGTATTGACAATTGCCTTTATTGTAACTTGAAGACTGATAGTTCCTTTTTCAGAACTTCCTTGACTCTGCAGATGAGAAATCTGATACTTATAGAATGTAAACAAAGTTTAGGTCCCAGCATATAAGTACTCAACCCTGTATCATTTCTCCTGAGGGCCAAAAATTGAGTAACCCAGCCAAGATCACACACTGAGTTAGAAACAGAGTCTGGACTAGAACCCCAGACCTGCAATCCTAACTCATTGCCCTTCACTGTTTGATGAAATGGCTTTAATCCTGAATCCCAGTCCTCATTAAAACCTAGTGCTTTTAAGTTTAGCCTCTATTTTATTGTTTCTTTTAAAAACGTAATGAGTTATATGCACTTTAGCCACTATTTTTGAAATTTCTGATACAAGTTTATTCTTCTTGAACTGTTTCTGAGAACTTCCTTTTAATATTGCACCATTTAAAAATCTAGAATTATTAATCCTTTTTCTTTGAACCATTAATTGTGCTGCTTCTTGCTATTGCTTTCAGTGTCACTGTCAGTGTTAAAATACAGCTCCAGAACCCACGTAAAATAGGTAGTGTCCGGCCTGGACGTCTATTCTAGTGTTGAACCTTATGATGTTGGGCCTTTACAACAACAATAAACACTTTGGGTTTCAGCCTTAATGATTTAAAAAAAGTTATTTTATTGTTGTTCAATTATAGTTGTCTGCATTCCACCCCTCCGCTACTACTTCACCATTAAGTCTTACAAAAAGAGAGAGAGAGAATGAGAGAGAGAGAGAGAGAGAGAAGCATAGATGTCCAGGTTTCCTCTCTCCGTCTGGGTAGGGCAGGGAAGACTAAAGCTAATGTGGATCTAAAAATAGGCAGGCCCTGTTCCCACACTTACACGAACACGGAGCAGTGAATATATGTAGGCTGTGAAACCTTCAATCTGTTGGGGTGAAAGTCCAGATTTGGCTTCAAGATTGTGTTTTCCGTCTTCCACAGAGAATCCTGGGAAACAATGAGAAAACACCTGGAAATTTTCCAAACTAGAGAAAGCAGAGGAGAGTGTGTGCAACTTGGGAGCCTGCTCCAATACTCCACTGCTCCTTGAATGAGACAGATCCTTGTAGGACAAGACCCTCAGTGAATATGATTCCATTCAAAAGTATGACAACCTACGTATTCCCAGGTCTACCCGGAAGGACACTTTGCCAGGGTAGTTCCAGTTGAAGAGTGACTAAACAACTTGTGACCTA
The DNA here is from genome assembly GCA_004024845.1 of Tonatia bakeri. Classification (NCBI taxonomy): domain Eukaryota; kingdom Metazoa; phylum Chordata; class Mammalia; order Chiroptera; family Phyllostomidae; genus Tonatia; species Tonatia bakeri. Next base: position 4,869 of record PVIA01010614.1, read on the forward strand.
CGGCTGCAATAAATTCTGCGTTTATAAAGTTGTTTTAAGGTTTACAATGTTGACATAAGAAACGTCCAAACTTGTAGAGAATTTTTACCTGTTTATTTGAGCCAAACTGATGGCATACCGGACAGCAAGATATCAAACGCTCCTATTTTTTGCAATTTCTTTTGTGCATATGAAATTAAGGAGGGGCAGTACGTGGAGGTGGGAGAAAGCAAGGCCAGGATTGCACTATAGGATAGTCAAGATTGTGTGCTCTCTTAAGGGCTAATACCCCCTCCCAGGGGTGGTACTTCTGGCATTGCAAAGCTGTGTTAACCTAGATGCCCAAGAACAGTGGACAGGACTTGCTGAAGGCAAAGTTAAACCTTTATTAAAAAGTTATAGGCCTGGGCCGTGCCTACCACCATGACCTGCCCGGTTAGGAATGTAGGATCGGGTCACCCTGTGAGGTTACATTCTGTGGAACCCCTTTCCCTCCACAACAAAGTGACTTTACCCATATTTGGTCTTGCGAGCAATCAAAGGAGAAACTGTACTATGTTGATATGTTTCCAGCATTCCGTGCTGGAATTCGTAAGATGTTGATGTGATCCACCAAGGACTTTAACCTTTCTCACCCACCCAGAACATGCTAGCCCTGTTTCAGACAGGACTACAGATATTCGGGCTCCGACGTAGGTCCCACTGTAAGAGCTGCCCGAGAGAGAGCCGTGGGAGCGGGCTGGCAAGGTGGTACGGAAGAGGGCTAGGATCCTCCGAGTCAGGAAATCGCAGGACTTCCAAAATTTAAACCTCCTGTGTTTGAATCCAGCTCTGCCCCCACTTTGCCGGCTATGTAGCCAAGGGCAGATTTCATATCTTATAACATTGAAACAATACTTCTTTGACAGGTGGCGGTGGCAAGTAGAAAAGACACTAATGAGATTTACAGGATCTAACCCATTCACAGGAGCCAAGCTCTCTAAGGGCCCCATACAAATGAAAAGCAAAAACAGGAGACATATTTGCTGACTAACATATGGAACTGAAAACATGTGACTTAAAAAAGAAAACAAACCCTTGGCTAAAAATAGAATCTCAGAGAGATGCCCCTCCCAGTGGAAAGTGACATCAGAAACCACAGCCACAAAAATGTGGGAACTGATAGAGGGCATGGGTGACTGGAAATCTCAAGCCAAGTCTTGCATGCAAGCCACCACTTTTTAGTCCCTATTGGTCAGAATTTTGTGCTCCAGTCTCAAAAGTTCTTTTCATTCAGCTCCATCAGAAATATTATATATACTTATATATACACATATTATATGCATGTATATATGATATGTACATATCATATACGTGTTAAATATATTTTACATATAGGTTATGGCTCTATGGTTAAAAAAACATGTGCAAGCAGAGAGATCAGACACGCATTTGATTTTATAGACGTGTCCCCTTCTTCTTGCACACAGTGGGACATGCAAGGAACGGAGAGTAGGCGACTTCCCCTTTCACGTCGCTCTCACCCGAGTGAGAAACCGTCCCGTTACACAAACACTCCTAGTCCTTCCAGTGTCATTCCCCTCTTTGTATTATTTTAAAATACATGTTATGTTTGGTTAGAAATACATCGATTTGTTTTAAATGATATTTTCCCTTCTAATTTTAAAGATATTTTTAACTCTGAAGTTAAGAATTACTGACTTTCATAACTGTATTCATTTGCCCTGGCTGGTGTGTGAACGTGTGAGTCAGTGTGTTGGGGTGTGTCAGTGGAGTGATCTTGGGCACTGCGGCCAAACTGTCACACAAAGCCATGGGTTCTGTGCAGAACCTAATTAGAGACCTCTTGTCATCATGAGTTGTGTGGTCCTTCAGTGAGAAGAGAATTGGAAGTACAGCTGGTGACAGGGAACCACGCCGTGCTCCACACTTGGAAGTCGTGGAAGAGAATTGACGTGAAATGTTCTCACCGCCAGGAAGAAAGGTCAGTATGTGAGGTGATGGTGTGTCAACGAGCCTCACCATGGTAATCATTCTGCGATATACAAGTGTGTCCAGTCAACACACTGTACACTTTAAGCGTACACAGCGCTACATGTTGATTATGTCTCAATAAAGCTGGGGGGGTGAGGGGGGCAGGAAGAGTTGTGTGGTCCTGAGATTGGAAGTGTGTGAAAAGAACCCAGGTGACATGGAAACACATCTACACATCTTAAGATTCAAAGAAATACAAAATTAATGAAGAGGCCCACAGGATGGGGGTTGTAGAAGGCCAAGGGCAGAACAGGATGGTTAGGCTGTGGGACCCACCAGTGACAAAATCTCTTCTAGACTATAAATAAGGCTCAGGATATTCCCTCAGGGTGTCTGATGAGAATCCAATGAGCATTGCAACCCCCTAAACCACCTGGGAATATGACCCCCAAAAGTGTGTAGTTTGAAAGGGTGGTTTATTTTTCAAGTAATATCTTTCAACCTGGAAAAGTTGACTCAGGTACACAAACCAAACCTTTAGGATTAACATTTGGGGAGGAGACTGCACATGTGTAGTATTCTGTGTACTCTAACACTTATGAAAATATGACGTGTAGATATTTTTGACCTACATGTTATTCTGTGTAGTAACCGTTCAAGGAAATCAGGCCTAAATTGACAGGGAAGGTAACTGGGCCAACTCCTCCCTAGCAGACTTCTGCTCAGTGGACTTCCAGATCTTCAAATCTTTTTCCTACCTCCACCCACCTCCTCCAGTACCACCGTCCTGTAGCAGTGCAGCATTTGCTGGTTTCAGATCCGGTCAAAGGGGCACCACTCAAGACGCCGCCACGTGACATACAAAGGTGGTCCTTTTCAAGGAGCATCCGTTAATGACTAACAGTTAACGAGGAGCCGGCCCGGGACACCCCCCTCCCCCTGCCCCCACCCAATATGCAATTAGCACCGTTCCTTCACAGAGCTCACTAACACCAAACATCCCTTTTATATACTTACTTCACAAAAGCTCTTCTCAAAGGATTTTGTTAGTATTGGAAGCAAGTCATGCTTCCTCAAAAATGACAAAAGTAAAACAAAACCCCCAAATCTTCCCTTTGCAAATAAGACCAGACAAATCAAGTAAGAAAAGGATGGGGAAACGCAACTTTTACTCACCCAGCAGGGGTCAGAGGTTACGTTTTTTTTTAAACCGCTAAACGCATGGAAATTACGATGCCTTTTCTTGTTCCCGGTTGTTCTGTAAATGCCCTTAACATCAGCATGTTGTGGGCACCGAAACCCACATAGATTCTCTGAGATCGGATGGCGCTAGTTTACAAAAATTCAACCGTGAGCGGAGCTAGACAGGACTTCTCAGGGTTTAACGTGCACACTGATCCCTGGAAGTGTTAAAGGGCAGGTGCTGACTCTACAGGTATGGAATGGGGCCGCAGTCTGCCTTTCTAGCTCCCAGGACAGGCAGAGAGGTCCTTGGTCCCCTGCTGTCATACTGAGTGGCCAGGGTGGTGGCAGCCAGTCAGGTCAGTCTGGAACTAGAGTTTAAATTTGTTCGGGGAGCAAAAGTTTGTCAGGCAAACTCTGCCAAGAAGGAGAAGCGCCTTCTGTACCTGGCATCTTCCCTCCTTAGAAACCCCCGGGGGACGGCTGCATGTTTTCACAAGCCATCCTGACATTGGTGCGATCTGTCTCTTTTTCCCTTTTCTTGGGTCTCTGTCATCAGTGTCTTAACGGTGGTTCCAGTGGAAATTGCCCTTAAGATTTGGGACCACTAAGGAAAAAAGAGTTCTGTGACTGAGGTAGGAGCCGGCAACTTTTGGCTTAGTCACTATTTATTTAAATCAACTCTGGCAATAAACCTTTAGGGCAGGGAGGCTGAGATGAAAGAAAGCAGTGGCTAAGGAAACAATGACCAAAATCCTTCAATTGTCACTTGTGGGCCAGTCAGTGTGGACCCAGGTGCCCAGCAAGGCCTGGCAGTGATATCCCTGGGGGTTAGTTAGGACCCAGACATCAAAGAAGGGCACCTCGAAGCCCAGCTGGCAGGGGGAAAGTGGGAGTCAAAGGGAAAAACAAGAAGGGGCCCCTGCGAACAGTCGAAATGTGCCCTCACTTTCATCTGGAGTGGGGATCAGCTGGGCAGGCTGCTGAGCCCTTGGCTGGAACTCTGAGGGACTCGGAGTGTGGTCATAGAACCCCCCTGCCCCCACCGCTTCAGATTTCACAACAGATGTATCAGAATAACTAAAGGAAAAACTGTGGACAGGGCCATCCCGGGCAAGTTCTACATTCTGTCGCCGTAACCAATATTGTCACTGCTACCGAGTACTTCCTCTTTTTGACTTCTCAAACTTTGTCCCTGCTGCCCTGGCACTCATTTTCCTGGCAGGACACTTTGAGTTCCAGAAAGGGTGACTAGATGAAAAGCTGAGGCTAGGTGAGAGATTACCACCCCAGGTGCGAAACCACAGTGCCCAGTCTCCCAGACACAACCCCGGAAACAGAAAATAGAAATTCTGACATTTCCAGACACTGGGGACTTCAGAGGGGCACCGCCTTCCTGGAAGGGGGAAAGGGCAGGAACGATTTTTAAGATCCTGGTGCTTTTGAAGTCTAAGTTGAAACAAGAGAAGTGAAAAAAAATCAAAGCTGGAAGCAGCAGGAACTATGGGAACGGCTGACTCACGGGCGTGGACTTTTAGGTTCAAGTAATCAGAACGCTCTCCCGCCAGCCAGTTCCACTGTTTTCATGTATCATGCTGCCCGATAATCTGAAAATAAAGATTACCGTGGAACATTATTTTTTTTAAATGCAACCCTTTCTGGGAAGGCTAATAAGCCATCAACCACTCACGTGTTACCAATTAGTTTAATTTAGAGAGTGGGAATTAGAATAGAGGAAATTTAGAGAGCAAGTGATCCGTCCAAGTTTTTCTTTTGCACGTGACAAAACCACAGTCCAAAACCACCGTCCTGAAAGGAAGCTTCTTGCTCAAGAGCACAGAAGGCGAAAGGCAGAGCTAGGCCATAGCTGCCACTCTTGGTCTTCTATGTGATCAGACAATTCATGTTTCCCTGGCAAAGTTAAGGCCTATTTGCTTAAAATAGTCGTCTGTTGAGCGTCTCCAGGTGTCAGGCGCAGGAAGAACTTGAGACACCACTAACATGGCCTTCACTTCATGGAATTTAGCGTCTAGTTCAGGAAACCGATAAATGAATACAAAGTCAAGTACCACCTCCCAGTGATTTAAGCAACTACCATTTCTGATATGTTATGAAGAAAAGGGGAAAAGGGACTAGAAATCAGGATGGAGAACTATTTCAGATTAGGTGGCTGAGAAGACCCCGTGGCCTCTCAGCTGGGCTCAGGAGGCTGAGAGGCCCCACCTGGACGGAGCCCAGGACAAGTGTAAATCAGCGCCAAGCCTTCGACAGTGTGATCTAGACACAGGGAAAGCCGAGACTCTTGGATGCTGGACTTCAAAGGTCTGGGTTCAAAACATGTGACTTCACTACCTACCTGCCCTGGCCCTGCACACCTCCCCCCTGGGGTTTTTCTGTCATGAGATACAGTGGTTAGATATACTGTCTTCATCTTCATGGTCTCAGAGATTCGAATTGGTCAATTTCACATGTCCCTCCATTTCCGTTTTGGATACTCAGCACTATGTTTCCTACACTATACAGCAACATTTTTCCATTTCCCAGGAATTTCTTTTCCTTTTACACTGACTCCCTTAACTCTAATATTTCAATAGTGCTAACTCTGTGACTTAATTTCAAGATGCTGATAGTTTTCCCAGTCCTGTATCATATTTTGATTTCATTGTTCTGTTACTTGATTGGACTGAAAATGATACCAGTTTGCCTGGCTTTTATTTTAATATCACACTTTGCGCTGTATTTTAATTCCTGCTGACACTAACAAATGCTAGCATCTGCAAATTTCTTAAACTGCCACTTAGAAATTAAATAAAGTGGCCCCAGCTGGTGTGGCTCAGTGGCTTGGGCACCAGCCTGTGAACCAAAGGATTGCGGGTTTGATTCCCAGTCTAGGGCCAGGTCCCCAGTAGTGGGTGCACGAGAGGCAACCACACATTGATGTTTCTCTCCCTCTCTTTCTCCCCCTCTTCACCTCTAAAAATAAATAAATAAAATCTTTAAAAAAAGAAATTAAATAAAGTGGACATCACTTAGTGAATACTTATAAAGCTTAAACTAAAATTTACTTTATTTTTCTGTCATTTCTTTGTGAGTGCCATCAGAATGGCTCATATTCCATTTGTCCATATTTATCTATCTATTCATACCTTGAATTGATGTACAACATGCAGACAGAAAAAAAGTGTAATAAAGTTCACGAATTGAACACACTCACCCACATAGCATCCAGATCAAGAACTGGAATGAGCCCTGGCTATTGTCGCTCAGTGGATTGAGTGCCAGCCTGCAAACCAAAAGGTCATCAGTTCAATTCCCAGTTGGGGCACATGCCTGGGCTGCAGGTCAGGTGCCCAGTAGGGGGCACGCCAGAGACAACCATGCACTGATGTTTCTTTCTCTCTCTTTCTTCCTCCCCTCCCCTCTGTCTAAAAATAAATACATAAAATATATTTTTTAAAAAATCCTCAAAAGATTAAAAAAAAAAGAAGTGGAATGCTATTAACACCCCAGAAGCCCTTCTAAGACCCACTGAGTCCCTATCTCCTCTGAGGGCAATCACTCTCATAACTTTCAACAACATGGATTAGTTTTGTCTGCTTTGAAGCTTTTTATAAATGAGACCAAACACTATGTACTCTTTCATATTTGACTTCCTTCGCTCCACACTGTCTGTTGTATTCATCTGTGTTGTCACCCATGGTTGATGATCATTTATTCTAGTTGCTGTGCAGTATTATACTGCGGGAACAGACTGCAATGTATTTATACATTTACAGTTTCCGAATTTCCACGTTTGGAGCCACACATAGTGCTTCTGCGAACATTCTTGTACATGTCTTTTGGTGAACACAAGAAGGTCTGTCTGAAAAAAGTCCAACCACTGTTAATATAATGAGAACAGTTTGTGTTACATCGATGTAACCTGGCAGCCAAGGAGAGTGGACTGGAACGCACATGTGTGAACAGTGACAACGTCACTGCACTAGTCAGCGGGGGCGGTAGGTGCCATCGAGCGAGCACAGGTACTCTGAGGCCTTTGCATTCAAATGACTGAGTGAACAGAGCAATGGATCTGCATCAAATTTTGTGTTAAGCTTGAACATTCCTCTGTGGAAACTATTCGGATGATTCAGAAGGCCACAGCTGTGGGCAACTGGTGATTGGCAGCTTCATCACGAGAACATGCCTGCTCATGCATCACGTCTCGTGCAGGGTTTTTTCTTGTTTTTTTGAAACAGCAGATCAGCCAGATGTCTTGGCCCCTACAGCCCAGATCTGTTGCCCTAAAACTCCTGGCTTTTCCCAAAACTAAAATTACCTTTGAGAGGCAAGAGATTTCAGATCATAGATGAGATTCAGGGAAATATGATGGGGCAGCGGATGGCAATTGTGAGGTCCCAAGGTGCCTACTTTGAAGGGGACTGAGGCATCATTGTCCTATGTACAATGTTTCTTGTATCTTCTTTAATAAATGTCTCTATTTTTTAATCTACATGGCCAGATACTTTCTAGACAGACCTTATATACATATATATCTATTTGATGTATACCTAGGAGGCAAATTGCTCAGTCTACATACATTTGAACTTTGTTTGCACATTCTTTGAATGATTAGTATGACTATATACTTGAAAGTATTTAACAGTAACAAAGGGTATACAATGAAAAATAAGTATCCCTCATGCATCTATCCACTAGCCACTCATTCTCCTTCTGCTACTGTAGATAGTTAGCTAATTATTAATAAAGGGTGCAAAGGGAATTAGGCATTGAGTTTAATGGAATGAGGAGCATAAGCCTGTTTGTCTAGCTAGGAAACTATAGCTTTACACACTCCATGGAATTACAGCATTTCTCCACCGAGAGGATGACCACGCCTCCCTCCGCTCCTTCAGGGCTGAATTGGCTCAGGCGGATGTTTGACCACAGAAGCCTGTCAGTCTAACCAGCAGGCGGACCCACCAAAAGCCAGCGAAAGCTGGAGAAGTTTCTAATTATTTTGAAAAAGCTCCTGGTTAAAACCCCAGGGGAACGGAGAAGCGCTCTCTCTTTCAGTGACCCACACTCACCCCATTTGTTCGTGTGTTCTCTCTCCCAGGAGCACGTGATCATGTGGGTCTAGCACCTACTAGGGCCTGCGGAAGACTGTGTGGGCTCCAAAGGACTAAGCTTTAATATGAAACAGAAATTCTGGACCTTGGCCTTTGTTTTGGCTTCGCTGAAGGCACAGTTGGACTTTTTCCATGGTGGAAAAAGGTGGGATGGGTGGAAATGGGACGGTGGAAACCCAGGGGCAGATTTCTACCTGAACAAGCCTTGCCACATCACAATCTCTCATGCGTGGGTCCTTGGAATGCTGTCCTTGTGATCCCACGGAGGAACCTGATTTCCACTCACAACACAGCCACCATTTACCAGAAGGGCTGACTAGGCCCCAGGGAAGTCAGTCCTTCGCCTGAGAAGACCCTGGATTTCAGTGGCAGAGCAGGGAATCAATCAAGGATTTCTGACTCTAAAACTTGGTATTGTTCCTGCACAAAGGTTTTTCTTTTCCAGAGCTCTGCTACCAAGTTGTTGGGGTTCTCAACAATGGTCGTCCCCTATCTCACACGCCTTTCCGGCCATAATTTTATTTAGTAAGATAAATTTGGATGTTTGCTCTTTCATGTTTCCCAAGAGACGGCTTCAAAAATGAAGAGGTCACCTGCCCAACTCCCCAGCCTGCTTGTGCACATTGAGGTCTCAGGCTCAGAAAGTGATTCATTTCCCCTTTCTCTTGTAGCTTCCTTTCTCTGCCTGTCTCCTCTTTCCTTTGTCTGAGGAACTCAACACTGTGGCCATGTATGTGCTCACTAAAGTCTGCCTCGAATCTGGGCAGCTTTGAGTTTTCCCAGGATCTGAGTCTGTGTTGGTATGAGGAATGTAGCCAATTGTGAATTGTGTTTCTAAGGACTGTAGGGGTAGACTGGCTGGCATGTTCTTGCCTTGCTCTCCTCATTCTGGGAATGTTGGTGGGGGAGGCAGGTGGAGAAGAGTCCTGTAGTCTTAAGCCCTCCCAATGTGACTCACACAGTAGCTAGCTTGCCTGTATTAATCCTTTTCATTCTCAAAATAGTCCTGTAGGGGAGGTATCATTATTATTCTCTTTCTCCAAAACAGGAAACCTCAGCTCAGACAAGTGTAGCAACTTGCTTAAATATATATCTATCAAGTAAATGGTGAAGCTAAAATACAAGTGCAATTTTAAAAAAAAAGGTAAAAGCTTTTTTTGTAAGGGGAACCTTATACAAAATTTCCCCATTAACCCAACTTATGTCTATACAGCATAATTCTTTGGGACTTGGGTTAATATTTTAGGTGCTGAACTAGTTGATTACTTTAGCATTTCAGCTACCACCCTGAGTTTGAGTGATCTAAAAAAAATCCCCTGGGGGTTTTGGTGGAGGTGAGGAAAAGTGCTTCTGAGTCACAGCAGCAGCTGAAATGGTTTGGGGGGAAGAGAGCGATGAGAGAGAACAGCAGTTCCTGCTCTCCAGGAGGGTACTGCTCCATTTCAGGGGCCCAGGGTGCCACAGAAAACAGTACAGACCTGTTGCATGCACAAAGGGAGGCCCTCTGATCTATAAACCCTTCAACAAAGGAATGAATGCCAAGGCATTGGTGTTTTGCAGGCAGATGGAAGGGTAAGAGGGCTCCCTTGGCAGAAAAGGGAAGGCACCCAGCTAGGAGACTTGTGCAATAGTGAAATTACATGCTCTGTAGGCAGAGGAATTTGAGAGGGGAGGTTAAACCCAAAGTCATTTTAAGAAACATATGCGAGGATTGATACATTGAGTACATGGGGTAAAGAAGAGGAGAGAAGATGACCACGGATGCTGGTTTTAACTGTTCTTGTTGGGAGGCTGGAATAACTATGGTTCAGGTTTCTGCAAAGGTGGGTTGGAGAGAGCCACTTCCTGGCTGCCAGGGCCTCCACAAAACCTCCTCTAAGGCCCCAGGCCTCCTTGCATCATGGGGGAGAGAGGGAGAGAGGGCGAGACACACGCCAGAAGCAGATCTGCCCCTCCGCACATTCGGAGGAGAGTCTGCGTGCTGTAGTTACATGGGACTTCTGTCTCAGTGCTGAGCTCTCGCCCCTGCTGCAGCTGTGTGGGCACCTGGGCAGTCTGTGCCACCCACAGCGGGCGAGGACAGGATCAGACCTTAAACTCAGCCTTTGTTCTTCAGGAGTTCTGTTGTCTTTTCCTTGTTCAAGGTGCTATTTTACTGACCTAAACCTTTATATTTCTATTCTTCTTTAAAGAATATTTTATTTATTTATTTTTATAGAGAGGGAAAGGGAAGGAGAGAGGGAGAGAAACATCAATGTGTGGTTGCCTCTCGTGTGCCCCCCACTGGGTACCCGGCCTGCAACCGAGGCCTGTGTCCTGACTAGGAATCGAACTGGTGTCCCTCTGGCTCACAAGCTGGCATTCAATCCACAGAGCCACCACTAGCCAGGGCTAAAAAGCCAATTCAATTCTAAGATTATGAACATATGCACCTGCAATTTCTTCAAGTACTTTTTCGCGTGGTTGGTATTTCTGTTTAAACCTGTGAACCCTTTGGAGTTTGTTTCGATACAGATAATGACATAGGGATCAGACATTAATTTTTTGGATGTGTAGTCAATCATAAAACCATTTACAGAATAAGCTACCTTGGATCCATCGAATTGAAATGCCACCTCAACCACGTACTGCATTGTCACCTATTTTGAGGCCTGCATCTTTAAGTGTGTTCTGTTCAACTACTTGTTATATTTTTCCGTACATTTGCTTTTAATTTAAATACAATTTCTAATAAATGGAAGGGCTAGTTTCCCTAAATTTACTGCATTCCTAAAGAAATCTCCATGGGGTTCCAACTGGAATTGCCTGACATGGGTGGAGTAATTAGGCAAAGGCTTCTCATCCAGAACAACTCTCCCCTCGTGTCCTGCAGGACACACCAGGACCCTTCTTCCAGATTTTCTGGATGCCCTGGGGAACATACTATTTTTCTGCTGTCATAAGTGGGTGGTACTTAAAAAATTTATACTTTCTAAGTGGTTAATGTTGGGCTATAAGAAGGCCGTTTTACAACACTAATGTAGTGCCTGACATCACTATTGATTTATTTTTTTTATTTTAATTGTTGTTCGAGTACAGTTTTCTGCCTTTTACCCCCATCCCAACCTACCCCCAGCCTTCCCCACCTC
>PVIA01010614.1:16342-50563 GCA_004024845.1 Tonatia bakeri
CCCACTCAGGCCACCTCTCTCTCTCTCTCTCCTCCCCTCTCTCTCCTCTCCCCCCCCCCCCCCCCCCCCCCCCCCCCCCCCCCCCCCCCCCGCTGTCTCAATCAGTCTCTCTCCTCTCTCTCTTTCCATTGTGCTCTGGCAGGTGGCTTTTGCTACTGACTCTAGAAGCCCCCAAAGACTCCCAACAGCCTTTAAGCCACAAAACAATTCTATCTTCTAAAAATAAAAATCAGATCACTCCGGAGGCAGCGTGGAGAATGGGTAGAAAAATCTGAAGAAGGGGCATGGGAAAATTGGCATTGAAGAAAGCCACGCTGGCTGCAGTTTGAAGAACACATGGAAGAGGGGCAGATGTAGAGGGCAAGGGCTGGGTCCGAGGGCCCTTGCTGTGGCCCAGGTGAGAGGAAGTGATGGCTGGAAGGAGAGAGATATAAGGAGAGGCAAGGGGTGCTCAGGACTTCATAGTGATTGGCTATGAAAGAGCCTAAGGGTGGAGTGGAGGTGGGGATGGAGGGGTGTCCTGGGTCTCAGCTCGAGCACCCGGAGGGGCTGGTGGGGTGGTGCTGTGTACGGAGTCTTCGAATCTGCAGGATGCATGGATGCCCCAAGAGGTCTGCAGTTTGCCTTTGAACCACACAAATTTGAAGTCTGAGAAACGCAGGTGGGTGTGGGGAAATTGCACGCTGACGTTGGCAACGTGGGTGGTTATCGTACGCAGCTATGAGAACAGCACCTGCATTCCCTGTGAGGATGCAGTAGACTGCGCAGGGGGAGCATGGGAATCAGAGACCTCCGGCTGACCTGTCTCAGGGGACGGGCCGAGAGGAGAAGGAACAACGGATGTTTAAACAGCCCTGATTCTTAAGGTTGTTAACAATAGCCTTTCTCTGAGCTTCTAAACTGTTAAATCTGGAGGTCTACTGCTAAAAAGAAATGCTTTCATAGAAAAAGAAATGTGAGGCTCTTGGATCACTCACTCAGGGAGAAGTCAGGCGTGCAGAGAAGACACCCAGGCGGCCCTCTGGAGAGGTGCCCGTGAGAAGGGGCTGAGACCAACCGCCAATGGCTGGCACCCACGTGCGAGCCACACACGCGAGTCACCCAAGAGGCAGATCCTCTAGGGGCGGTCAGCTGATGGCAGCGCCACGCGGTGCCAGCCGACACCGTCTCCTCAACCTCATGAGAGATCCTGGGCCAGAGTCATCCGCCGAAGCAAGTTCTGAATTCCTGACTCATAGAAGCTTCGAGGTAATAATCAGAAACTTTCAGGTAAGAATACTTTCAGGTAATAATTAGAAACTTTTAGGTAATAATACTTTTAGGGAATAAAACGTTTAAGTAATAAACTTCTAGGTAATAACTAGGTCATGTTCATTGTTTAAATGCCCAGCGTCTGTGATCTGTTCTGATTATTTTCAACTGTTGTTGTCAAACAACAACTAATGAACTAGGTACAGAGTAAGACTAGGTGTATTGCGGTGGTTACTCATTTTCTTAATTGCTCTGTGTATTTGGGCAAATAATTTTGCCTCTTTTAGTTTTAGTTTTCTCATCTGGGTGTGGAGAGGGGAAAACCTATTCCATAAAATGGTTTGAAAGTGGAAGGTCCTTCTCAACGTGCCTCACAAGTCACGCGTTCACTCCACCAGCACTGCAGCTGTTGAGCGTCTGCCGTGAGCCTCGCACTGTGGGGCTGCAGCAGGCACCGGGAGCGGTGAAGAACGGGACGCAGAAGGTCTGAGCTCACGTGGATTTTGACTTCGAAAGGGGAAGTAGACAATAAACAAGTCAGCCAACTAAATAAAATAGATTTTCTAGTAGAAAGACCTTTGGATGGGAGACAGGGGCAATTTCAGGCCAGACAGAGAGGGCCTTTCTGAGAAAGTAGCATTTGTTCTGAGACCCGGATGGTCTAAAGTACCTGGACAGGGGAAGATCAGAAGCAGGAGCATTCTGGGCAGCGTCAATGGCAAGGGCCACGGCTCAGAAGGAGGAAGGAACTCGGTGAGTTTGAGGAAGAAAGGCCAGGGGAGGCTGGTATCACATGAGTTGTTGTCCCACTCCATTCCCAAGGCTCCCAGTTCCTCTGTATCAGTGACACTCAGTCCACAGGGTGCATGCTGTTGGTGGACTAATTTAGGCATAAGTGATGGTTACCTAGAACTCAGCCTTCATCATCTTCCAAGTCTATATGCAGGAGTGGAATCGTGCCTCCTACCGAAGGCCGCGCCTAGCAATTACCTGAACAGCCAGATAACAGCTGTTTGCTGGTAATAACACTCAGAGCTTCCAGACACTCAAATGATCTTCTAGTTCCCCGTTCCTTCCCCTCACCAGTTGTGTCTTTCTATTGCCCCTTCTGCCTCCTGTGGGTCGTGACCATGACACCCTTCGGTTCCACCACTTCCCCACTGCCGGGGGCAGACGCCATGGGTCAGTGGTGTGTTTTTATCCTTTTTCTCTTAAGCCCATTTTTCCTGGAGGTTGTAGTTTCTTTAATTCCAAGGATAGAACAATCCCCCCCTTTTCCTTCTTCTACACAGGTCATTTAAATGGTGAGATATACAAAATACAAATTCTATTCCATTAACTGTCTTGTAAAAATATTTTCATGTGTTAGCATTCCATAAAATTAGAATCTGTTTTCAATTGTTTGCTGTCAGTTCATAATATGTTATGTTTTTAACCAGACCAAAATCTACGTGAGGTCACGCGTCACTTCTAACGTGCCTTTTCATCATCTCCTTGGCGTACCAACGTCATCTTAGAAGTTTGTTAATATGAATATTTCCATGGTTTCGATCTGTTCGTCTGAGGTCAGTCTGCATCTGAAATAACCTCATCAATTGATTCAGAGGCTGTGTTTACGTGGATTACACTCCGACATTAGTGCTTGCTACTCTTCTACAAGACTGAATCACCTTCCTAGTAGTCTTTCAATAACCACCTAAACATGATTGTATCATAAAAAATATGTTCTAACCAGTAGTATGTATTGGTAGTTTCTCCCATTAGATCCTCTAAACGAGTTGGATTTATTTACCTGTTGAAAATCAATGCTTCAGCTAATTTAAATATCCAGGCAGTACCCCCATTTCCCCACTGGCTTGGTTGAACCTCACGCGGCCGCTTTCTCTTCTGGAACCCGGCAGTGAAAAGGCATGCGCATACTCGATGACCATGATCTGTGATAATCCAGAAAACAATTAGCAAACAAGGGAAGATAAAAGAAGAGTAGACACTTCGGGAGATGAGAATCTTTTTCTCCTCTGTATTCCACACTTCATAATGTGTTTATATGTCACAGTAATAGAAATTAAATCTCTTTTCAAGCTCCACCAAGGATTTCTTGAAAACTCGTTTGACCTTTCAAGCGGCAAGCCTGGGTGGGGCGGAGAGGGCAGGGGGCTCCTAGCACGACAACAACGAGGAACGTGCAGGGTACACACGCTTTCTGTGGCTGACAGATGTCCTCCACCTGTTGCCTCAGAAGTCATCTTATTTCTTATCTTATCGTCACTGCTTGAGCTTCTTTCAGGCTGCTTAAATCCACTGTCCACTTCGCTAACAGCCTTTCGGTTGTAAACGGTGCAAATTGCAAATAGGATGAAAACTGTGTACACAGAACTTTTTCTAAAAGGCAGCTGATAAAGACAGATGTTAGGGGCTGAATTGTGTCCCTCGAAAGACAGGTTGAAGTCCTAATACCTCACTCCCCTGGCTCCCTGCAGACACCAACCTGGGAATGTGACCTTATTGGAAAATAGGGTCACTGCCGATGTAACCAAGTCACAATGAGGTCATCCTGGATCGGCAGGACCCTGATCCAGTGACTGCAAAGGACAGGGAAATCTGGACAAAGACACACAGAGGAGCAGGCCGTGGAAAGACCTAGGAAGGCACAAGAGTGACAGATCTCTAAGTATTGCCAGGGACTGCGGGCAACCACCGGAAGTGGAACTGGCCAAGGAAGGTCCTTTCCTGGAGTCCTGGGGAGAGCACGGCCCTCCTGCCAAGCCCTGGATGTCAGCCTTCCAGCCTCCAGATGGTGCCAGAACGCATTTCCATTGTTTCAAACCACCCGGTCTGTGGTGCTTTGTTGTGGTGGCCCTCAGAAACTAATACAGGGGATTTGGTTATGTTTATACTGAAAACATCCAGTCTTGCTCTCATAGAATCTGGTCCTGTCCTAGGCAGGAAACATGGACACTGTTACAAGACAGCAGTGGAAACAGTGACTTTGCTGTCATTACCATCTTGTATGGGAATTTTCACAGCACCTTCACCCGTCATGCCGTCTCAGCTTGGCTGATCTAGTCACACTGCAGCCAGAGTGAGCTTTCTAGAATCTGATCACATCACCTACCTGCTTCAAACCTTCGGTGATCTCCCCTGGTGCCACCACAAAATTACCCATACTCCTCCGGTGGCTTCTCTCCCCACTTACCTCTCACCATTTTCCACCCCACACGGCTCTTCACTCTCTGCACGGAACATCCTTCTTCCCTTTGGCCTCATTGCTTGGCCACCTCCTATTTATGCCACCATGGTCTCTATGTAGATGCCCTTTCCTGCTTGCTTGCCCTCCCTTAGTCTGCCATACTTTTCTCTGGCACAGCCCTGATGCCCATCTCATCGTGCCTGCCTGTGTACTTACCTGCATCACCCTCTAGCCTTGCTACTCCAGGTGGTGTCCATATCTGCATCGGCATTACCAGAGTTTGTTTAAGAAGCAGAATTGCAAGACCAGCCAGATCTCCAGAATCAGAAGTGCATGTTAGTTAACAAGGTAGTCTCACACACACTGAATCTGTGAGGCTTTGATGCAGCCTCCTCGGGGAGGAAGCACTTGTCTCCCCAGGGCCTAGCCCAGTGTCCGTCTTAAAATAAAGCTTTAACTCGTGGATGCCTCAGGCTGGTGTCACGTTAACCCACATGCTTTCCAGGAAAAACAACACAACACAAAACAAAAACACAAGTCCCCCTTTGGTTTACGCCCTACGTATATCTTCACGGGCTTCCTTTAAGTTCTCTCACTCATCTCTCAAGTCTTCTGGTCTTCCTGCAAAATCCCATTTCTGCATGAGACATATGAATGACTACTCTGTGACTAATCACGTTGGCTGTTTTGTTTTTCAGTAATTTTTTTTACACTGTAAGTGACAACACAGGCATGGCCCAATTTGTGCTGTCAGTTTTGAACTTGGTTTCTATGAAAACTGGTATCTCGTACTAGTTTAAAAAATTGTTGACCTTATCTGGGCTTTTTATCAAAAAACCCCACAAACAGCCCTGGCTGGCGTGGCTCAGTGGATTGAGCGCGGGCTGCGAACCAGGCATCGCAGGTTCGATTCCCAGTCAGGGCACATGCCTAGGTTGCAGGCCATGTCCCCCAGCAACCGCACATTGATGTTTCTCTCTCTCTCTCTCCCTCTCCCTTCCCTCTCTAAAAATAAATAAATAAAATCTTTAAAAAAAATTCTTAAAAAAAACCCCCACAAACAGATACTAGGGGATTCCAGTGCTTTATGATAAGTTTTTATTTTGTCAACCCTGGTGGCCAAAAATATTCCTAGATGTTTACATTCCTTGCAAGCTCTCACGAAGTGATGAATCACTTTTCCAAAAAGGTGTACAGTTAAAAGAACCTTTTCACACTCAGCTTTGAATTCCCTTGATAGAATGGCAGGTTGGAGAGTTTGTGAACTGTCTCAAATCCAGGGTACAATAAGCCCTCCATAAATGATGATTTTTGACTGATCTCTGGATGCCCACCTCCCCCCACTCGCTCCTCCCTTTTCTTTCCAAGTTGAATTTGCAAATCCCTAAAAGGCACAACTTGCCTAAGGTTTGCACGGGTCACGTGACCAGCCGCCTTTTGTGATGACAATGTTAGAGAACAGGGACCCACACACCCTTCTGTAGATCAACAATGACATCATTTGTTTTTCTTCTGTCGGAGGTACCCCTGGCCTTTCAGCATGCTCTATTTGATCAGGGAGTTTACTAACTTTTCCACGAAGGAAGGTAATGGTGTTCCTTAAGTAGTAAGTCGGTCAAAATGAGCTTGCGAAAAAGGGCCCAGTGGTTTTTGGATCCCAGGTTCCAGACAACAGCTTTGGAGGCCGAATCTCCACAGAGCTTCCTGGACCACGTGCTGAAAAACTGAATTCTCTTAATCCCAATGTTTATCGCACCCAAAACTAAGTTGTTTACACTCAAAAGCAGTTTTGTTCCAGGTTTATAGCGTTGTCTATACTTCTGCAGAAGCAAGCCAAAATAAATACTTGCACATTTGTGTTGATTGAATGATTTCAGGTAAATAAACAAGCTCTGCTGCCCACTGGGGCCAGATAATGTAAACGGGAAAACAAACAGCAGGGAGTGGGGCCCCTCCCGCCCGCTTCTCTCTCGGGGAAGAGGCGGCCACCACTTCCAGCCTGCTCGGCGCGTTCTAAAAAGGGATCCGGGGTTGCGAGGGCTTCGGATCCTCCGAAGGACACCAGAAATCTAGGCTTTTAATGCAGTCTCTCACCGTTAAATGTTGTCAAGGAATTCAAATGTTCCTAAGACATTTTACAGACCAGTCTAGGGAACCAACGACACCTAACACTCCTAGGAAGCCACACAGCTCTAAGCAGCCAATTTGCAACCTCTCTGTTAAACAGCGTGGATAATCTAAGAACGCGCTTTCTCAGAACCGGTGACTAATGGCAAGGCCGCCGTGCGCAAGGCCTTGCGCCAGGCCGACCCGCCTGGGCCCAGATCCCGACACTGCATTCTGCCGGCGTGAGCTTGCGCAATTTCCCTCATCTCTATAAACCTCAGTTTCGCACCTGTCAAGTGGCCATGATGTTTTTAAGAACTGCAAATTTGCAGAACGGTTTTGAGGACAGGAAAAAAAAAAAAAAAGCCTGCTTAAGTAAGCCCTGAGCATTAAACAGCTCTCACTGTTGGTAGACCGAATCACTGCCCTTTACAGTAATGAAATTAATTACTCAAGGGCCAGCCAAACCTCTTGCAAATAACTTCATTTTTCCAGATAGCTCATGCTTCCCTCCACAAAAGCATTTTAAAGTTTTCTATATGATGATCTGCATTCTTTTTAATGTTACTAAGTATCCGGCAATATCCAGAGGGACTATGCTCTACTTTTTAAGTCACAGCCTAGCCCCCGAGGGGCCCAGAACTAGCTCCTCCCTCTCCCCATCCAAACAACAAAACAACAACAGTCACGCAGCCCTGCCAAATCAAAGCGGTGTTTGCTTGCTCGCTCCTGGCTTTCAAACTGTAGTTAACTTCCCAACAGTTTCAATCGGTACTTTATTTACGATCTCGGCCTCTGGCATCATTCCTCTTGTTATTAAAGTTCTCATTTCACTTCCCCGAAACTGCCCACACTCTTGAGTGTGAAAACTCTCTTTTTTTCCGAGCCCTTTCTGGGGTTTGTTTACAGAAGTTTCTAGGTGTGCGTTTATGATAAGGATGACAATCCCATCCTCCCCACCCCCAATCTCCTGGCGCGACTCCCGGACTCAGCGGCAACTGCTGCTGACGCGTCGGTATTCTCGGTCCCGACCCCCCGCTCGCCCAGCCCGGTTTGTTCAGGAAGTAATTTCGGGGCTGAGCAGGGTCTCGCCCCGCGAGCGCGGGAGGCCGAGCGCGGCGGCCGCCCGTCGGGAACCTGCCGCAGCGGGACTCAGAAAGCCGCGCGGAGTTCCCCGACCCGCCCAAACTTCTGCGCGCGCTCGCCTGACCGCGGCGAGGGGCGGAGAGAGGGGCGGGCTCGGCGTCAAGTTTCGGTTCGTCACCCGACATTAAAAGCTAGGGCTTTGGAGTCCGTAGCTATTCTGGGACCTGAGAGGTTCTAGGGCGCGCAGAGAGTCTTTTCTCTATCCTGCTCCGGCCTGACCGCCTCGCTCGCAGCTCGTCTCTGCAGACTCAAGGTTGGGGGACTGAGTTTCCCGGGGTTCTGCAGCCGAGTTCCCGCCAGAGATGCCTGGAAAGAGAGCGCGTAAGAACGCGCAGCCGAGCCCTACGCGGGCCCCGGCAGGTAGGGACCGGACGGGGCCCGCGGAGATCCTGCCCGGGGCAGGGGCCGGGACCGGGGTGGAGGTCTCGGTCGGGGCGGGGTCAGCCAGTCTATTCGGAGCCTCAAGGTCCAGCCAGGTCTGCGACCGTGCACGTGCTTTCGGGGCGCCTTCTGGAAGTTCTAAAGGGGTTTTACCCAAGACCGTGGACTCGGCGAGGTAGGGATCCCGGTGTGGGACTGGGATGCACCTGGGTTTCAGCGTGTGCAGAACGCCTCTTCTCCTTCGCCTGCCTTCCATCCCCACTTGCCCTGGCCCGGCGTCACGGGGAGAAAAACGTCAAGTGCGGGCGTCAGCCACGAGGAGAAGGTCCTTCTCCTGGCAGGTGGGGACGCGAGAAGCTCTCGGAGCCACCTGACCTCCCAGCGCTTCCTAAGACGGTCCGCTTTCTCCGGAGTCCAGGACCTTTGAGGGCCCTGCCCCAGGCGTTGTCACTCCCTCCACCCCCAACGCGAACAAAAGCCGAGATAACGCTTTCTACGGTCACAACAGCCCTTCCACAAAGGACCGATAGAGGATGGTGGGGGCCTTGCGTTCAGCGGCCCAGAGAATCTTGCTTCTTTTTTAAGTTACACTATGTTAATTAGTGGCGGAGAGGGGATAGGAGAAACAGAATTGGTTCCCAATTTTTTAAATCCATCCAATTCCCCCCCCTCCACCTCCCAATAGCTCCATCAAATGACTTTTGAGGTCAGCCCCTACCCCCAGCCCTCTTTACAAATTAAATTATTATTATTTTTTTTAATTTTAGAGAGGGGAAGGGAAGGAGAAAGAGAGGGAGAGAAACATCACTAAGGTTGCCTTCCACCCGCTCCGAACTAGGGACCTTTTAGGGCATTGAATCAGCAACCTTTCAGGAAATTCCACCAGGGGCGGGAGGACACCCAACCTACTGAGCCATACCTGGCCCTCTTTATAAATCTTTTGAAACAAGGCTAAGGGGCGGTAGTAAAGAAGGCAGCAAGGCTTTGGATTTAAAAATATGTGCGGTCGGTCATGTTGCTATTACATCAGCAAGTAGTAGCCTCCCCCCCCCCCGCCCCCCGCTCCGCAACACGCTTTCATTTTATAGAGCGCATGCCGCGTGTAGAGGAAGTGGCGCACTGGCAGTGTGGATGGACATGGCTCAGTGGGCTGCCCTCCCTGGCCCTTGCTTGGGAGGGTAAAAACTTTGCCTCTGTGATGCCCAATAGTTCTGGCCTGTTTTGAAAAGGTCTAAGCTTGTGCTAACCTTCACCCATCCAGCTTCCTTCCCAGTAAGAAGGAAGGTTCCACTTAAACTTGTTTAGCTAATACTTTATGTAAGTTGAGATATAAGGGACATAAAACATTGCATTAATTTTAGGTGTACAACACAACGGTTTGATACATGTATATATTGTGAAGTATAATATATATATATATATATATATATATATATATATATATATATATATGGTGAAGTTTAGTTAACATCCGTGATTACAGATTTCTTTGTTAATGCATGTATAGATGGGTGATTGTAACAAAGAGACTCAGGAAACACCTAGGAGCTGTTTTCTGACTTTTTTCTTTTGGTGAAAGGATTAATTTTTCTTAAAATTCAAGGCTTCCAAAGTTGTACAGAAAATCACAGATTCATTAGGATGCTATGTGAAAGCATGCCGCACGCTGAAAGCTATGTCTTTGTCAAAATGTTGAACTCCACAACCTGTAACGAAAGGCATCTTGTGCTATTTACTAGGTCTCTTGTTAGGTGTTACAAAAATTTTACCTAGCTCTTGTAGATAGTAATCCACTTTACTATACATTTACAGTGTTTAGTTATTTTGAGCCTAAATTGGGTCTCTGCAGGGTCCGTTTACAAAGTAAACCTGATTTCAGTTTGTAGTCGTAATGACTTTTAATGTTCATAACTGTGATCTTTATCAAGTGGGCCAAAAGACCCTGAGTTGCTCTTTGAAATATCCAAGAAAATTGAAATTGTTGTCAGTATAGATTTGATGTTAAATTTCCCTTACTTAAAAGATTTATTTGAAAATTAGATTATTATGTTTCTTAAATTAACATTCACTTAATTACAAAGCCCTATTCTAAAAAGTAGTAAACAGGTGAATTAAACATTACTTATTTTCTGCTTCACTCATCTCCCTACAGGCGATGGATTGGTAGAGGTTGGGTTTGCTGGAAGAATTTGGCTTAGAGGAAAATGCAAACTTTTAACTTCTTTTAGGGAATGTGGACTTACTTTTGGAATACAAATTTGAGTCTTTTATGAGAAAATTTCAGAGTGTTTTCATTGAAGAAAAGAATACAGTTAGATTTGCCTATTAATGAGTGCATAGTCTGAGCTATGAATTATTGCCACACCAAACAAGCCCGACTTCAAAACAGTGGAAGAGAGCTCAGAATTGACTTGCGTTCCTCCCACCAACCTTAAGTGAGAGAAAAAAGGATGACGTCATCTGAAACCAACAATGTCTCACTAACGGTGGTTGCTGGACATTTTAAATGTTTGTATTTGCCTCACCCGAGATGCTGTGTTAAAAATAAGATTTTAAAGTAAATGTCATGTCGTTCGATTTTTAAAATATATATATATTATTTATTTTTAGAAAGAGGGGAAGGGAGGGAGAAAGAGAGGGAGAGAAACATTGATGTGTTAGAGAAACAGTCGGTTGCCTCTCATATGCCCCCCACCTGGGGACCTGGTCCACAACCCAGGCATGTGCCCTGGCTGGGAATCGAACCAGCAACCCTTTGGTTCGCAGACCCGTATTCAATACATTGAGCCACACCAGCCAGGGCTGTTTGTTCAACTTTTGTTGTTTATGAGTCACAATGTGTTTGTCTATGTTGTGTGTGTTCCATCTCACATTCAGAAAACACGTGTACATAAGCTAATGATAAGAGAATTGCTTCATGGGATAAATATTCAACTCGTCACTCTTGCTGGTTACAGTTTGGAATACTGTCAATTTAATTTCGATGTTTTATTTTCCTTTTCAGAGGCCGAAGTTGAGTGTGCCCTTCAGCTAAGGAGAATTGGAGACAAACTGAATTTCCGGCAGAAACTTCTAAATCTGATATCCAAACTCTTCCACCTAGGAACCTGACTGCTTCAGAAGCCTTCTGATGAGGAGACTCCTTTCACACGGGATTCGCCACATTTCATCTGTTACAGGAGGGATTGCCTTACCATAGAGAAGAATGCGGAGGAGCTCTCAGCTGCTTTCTGATGCCCGTGTTAATGAAGACGGAACTCATTTCAGAAGTCATTCTTTGGGATGTCCGACCATGATGAAACTGCTTCGTTTATTTTAAAGCAAGGATGGAGGAGCATTGAAAATATGGGATGAATTATTTATAGATTTTGTTTCTGCTTAGAGAATTGTTCTGTTACTTTTCAGAAGGTTAATGTCCAGCCTAGTGTAAGAGGAGTTCATAAATGACTAGCGTGTGGGCAGGGGCCAAGAAACGGAGGATGTTCCGTGTTTGTCTACTTTGGGTTGACAGCTCCGGGACGGTGTATACTGTTGGGTTGATACGTGTTATCTTGTTCACAGTAAACATTTCGTCCGTTCGAGAACACTGACTGTCACAGTGAATGTTGATGTTATAGGTCACTACAACATGTAAAATAATTACGTAATTTGTTTCTTTTGACTTAAAATGTATTGCTTCTGTTCAAATGACCTCTGATTAAATGTTTTCCTTTTGGGTTTAATAGGAAAGTATGTAATTTGAAAATATTTGACCAAATGAGTATTACTTGATGCCAGTAAAATTCTTATAGGTTCAATAATAAAAGATAAAAAGCATGGGGATTTTGGATAACCATGGCTAATTTAAAAAAGTGAATTGGGCTTTTTACTGCTATAATTAACTTAGTAAAACAAATCTTCAAAAATAACTAAGAAAATGTTTCTGAAGAAGTTTCTAAAATCTGTAAAATGCCGTTTTTCATACTCATCAGTGTGTACTGTATAAAAACTTTTTTAAAAGAGAAATTAAGCATATCTTCATAATTGGGATATACTTTAAAAGATTTTTATGTTTACTTACAGTTTACATTCAGTTTTATTTTGTATTAGTTTCAGGTGTATATGATACACTTTTTTTAAAAAAGAGGAATAGATAGATCCCATATATATACATGAGATTTTCATTCTGGATAAGCAGTATATAAATTTGCGTTAAAGTAAAATATAGATTCAGAGAAGGGTTTCAGTCATTTCATTTTTTAAAAAGAAAGTCCCCAAATATATATTAAAACATGATTGCATTTCAGCAAGAATAATCTTATTTATTTTACCTATTTATAATTAAAATATTTTTTGTTAAGTTTAAAAATTTCCAGTAGTTACAGTTTTAGGTCATGAAACAAAGTTTTTGTTATTTTTTTAAAGACGGGTTTTATAACTACTTGAACTTCTACATTAAGAATGTTTTAATATAGGCCAGTGATTTTCAACCTTTTCCATTTCATGGCACACATAAACTAATGACTAAAATGACTAATGACTGTAGCACATCAAAAAATACATATTTTTTGCTGATCTGACCAAAAAATAGGCATACTTTTGAGTCATTCAACTGGACAGCTATTGCTGTGTGGGCTGTTGTAATTTTTTTGCTTGACAATCTAAGGGGAAAGAGGTCAGTGCCCCTGACTAAATAGTAAGGTATTACATGTTTTAAAAATTCTTGTGGCATACTGGTTGAAAATTGCTGATATAGGCTATAGTCACTTTAGATTAAAAGGAAAATACCTCAGTATCTACTTTTCTTCAGTATTACTTATGGCTGTTAGTTTATATAGTTGCAAAGGTTTTATTGTGTTGTGTACCTAGTGGTAGAAGGATTTTGCCATTTGGATATTTATGGTCTGTGTGTATATTTATACATGTATATATACACATATAACTGGATGCTATAGCTATAAACCATTAAAAATTATCACCATTCCTTTCTGTGTTTATTTTTTATTATGTAAGCTACTGAGTATTTGTGATATAACTATAATGTATTTTGTTTTTTAAAGATTTTATTTATTTATTTTAAAGTATTTTAATGTGGTTTTCTTTAAAGACTTTATTTAATTTTAGAGAGAGGGGGAGAAAGAGAGGGAGAGAAACAACAATGTCTGGTTGCTTCTCGTGTCTCTCCCACTGGGGACCTGTCCCACAACCCAAGCATGTGCCCTGACTAGGAATCGAACCTGCAACCTTTTGGTTTGTAGGCCTGTGCTCAATCCACTGAGTTACACCAGCCAGGGCATATTTATTTATTTTTAGAGAGGGGAATGGGAGATAAAACATCAATGCGTGGTTGTTTCTCATGCGCCCCCTACTGGGGACATGGCCTGCATCCTAGGCATGTGCCCTGACTGGGAATCAAACCGGGGACCCTTTGGTTTGCCGGCTGGCACTCAATCCACTGAGCCACAGCACAATGTTGTATTTTAACTAATTTTCTTCAGCAGGCACCTTTTAGTGGAACCATCCTCTTCAGTTCTGTGTTTGGGATAGAGACGATAGGCTCATGTGACATGATTTCTGCTGTCCAGAGACTTCCACTTTAAATGGGATAAAAAATAGTAAAAAATGGGAGATTAATGCCAGGCATTGAGCACCTTTCATTAATGCCCCAAGAGTGGTTTACCTACAGTCACCTGCAGAAATTAATCACGGAACTAGCGGTGTGGTGAGCCTTGGATGTTTGAGTCTGCCAGGCAAGAGGAACTAATGTGCAGTTTATTTTCAAACTCCCTTCTGCCCCACCCTGAGCAATAAGTATTGCTTCACCCGAAGGGAGTCATGTGCAAAGTAGGTGTAACTCAGTGGCCTTCCTGTTGAGTGTGAGAACTAAAAAGTTCTCCGTTTGGAGATTAGATCTAGGAACCTGGGAACCACATCTTCCCCACCCTCAAAAGTCTGCTGAAATCGTGGAAAGTAAATCATCTTCTATAGGTGGGGAGGGAGAAAGAACTGGGTACAGGGGGAAGTTAACCAGGACAGATGGCAGCTAGGGACTGGGGGATCCCAGGCCACCAGAAGACCGTAAAAACCAATACCACCAGCTCCCCCAGAGGAAGAACTTTGTAATGCAGGAGGAGCCAGGGAGATGGGCTTCATAAAAGGTGGGGTCAATCTGCATTTGATTTGAAGGTCTTGGGAAGAGAAACTCCTGTCCCTAAGCCTCTTTTGCATAGCCAGAATGGAACTGTGGGTGTTAATTCTTTTTTGCTAAAAGTACCTTTTTTTTTTTTAATGTAAGGAGTTACACAGGAAGGCTTAGACCTAATTCACAGGCTTTAGGTATGAGAACAAGATAATTTGATAACAGCATTTTAATGTCAAGAAATTTCCAACATATTCACATAACTAATTGTATTCAATGACAACAAGTTCGTAGGTATTAAAAAATACTTTGACTTGCATTTACACATAAAAGAAAACCTTAATAGTCTATTTGAAAAAATTACAAATTATGTATCTATCTGCCCATCTATGAATAAGTTCTTTAGACTGAAGACACTACGCTGTGATTTGGATTTTTCAGCAACCCGCCCCCGAGCAGAAACAGCAGAAACTGGAATCCTGTTCCAACTCCTCCTACCTATGTCGGAGGGAACGGTCTGCTAGGAGGATAGCAGACACTGAGAAGAAAGTGTTGAATGGGAGGCGTGAAACGGACAGCGCACCCGACTCTGGAATCCCGCAGCTGAACCTGCAAGGCAGAACCATTGAGGAGCTGTGTGAGCCCGGACGAGGCAGCCCGCCTGAGCCAGGCACTCCCCTGAAGTCAGGAGGGCCAGATCATCGTCAAGGTCACTTGTTTGAAAGAGAAAACTGGATGGCAAAAGGGTCTGAAGAAGGTCCCGACTACACCCCCAGTCCCACTGGCCCCGTTCCTGACCTCATTTCAGGCAGGATGAGAGAACGGGAGGGTTTGCGAAAAGAAACAGGGAGGGGTATGTAACCCACCCACGCCCCTGCACTGCCCCCTCCCCCAAGTCAGTTTTCTAAATTCTTCTCCCAAAGCCTGATTCTAAGTCCTGGAGCAGATTGGGTGGGAAACTTCTTGCACAAGTTAAGTATTTTCTGGGGAATGAGAGTTGCCCGAGCATCCTGGCTTCCCTGAGGGCATGCCAGTCTCCGGGGTTGCTTCTTCCGTTTGGGCAGCTGAGAACAGACTTGGGTCACCTGACAGAACACACCCCAT
Organism: Tonatia bakeri; assembly: GCA_004024845.1. NCBI lineage: Eukaryota > Metazoa > Chordata > Mammalia > Chiroptera > Phyllostomidae > Tonatia > Tonatia bakeri. The sequence continues at coordinate 31,639 of PVIA01010614.1, forward strand.
GCTGTAATCACTTTATTTTCATGCCGTACGTAGGTCATGGTCCAAGACCGAGGCCTTTGCTAATACAACCTGGGCATTAATTTAGCTTCTCATAATCTTATGGACTTTCAGAAATCAGTTTAAAAAATTCAGAGTGAAACAGTCACACCCATCTTCCATCTTCTCCCAAAGTGGCAACTTTTTAAAACACCAGAGAAGTGAGAGAATTGGGAAAAGTTACAGGTAGGGATTTAGGATGCCTTTACTTGGCAAGTCTAGCCAAGTAAAGGCACAACACCCGCTAAAACTGTACGGTGCTTGCCGCCTGGGCTTGGGTTTGGGTTGAAAGTAGAATGTGCTGATATTTCTTGTGTTTTAGTGAGAGGCTTCTCTTCGTGCCCCGATGTCTCGCCGACTAATCTCTAATGGAGCTCACTGAGATTGGCTTATTTCTGATTTCACATCTATTTTCAAAACTCCAAAGTTCCTTTCCCCACAACTGTCCTTGGCTTTTGACTTTCAGGTTAGCCCGTCGCTTTTCCACTTGCTCTTGGGGGACTCTGGGTAAACCGCTGAATCTCTATTTTCACATTAAATGCCATCAAAATACACTTTTTTCAGACCATCCTGGGAATGCAAGGAGGTGGGACTGGGCATGTGTCTGGCCGACGGTCATGCTCAGTAAGCGTCAGCTTTTCCTTCAAGATGGAAGGTTAGATTTTAGCTTCCTTGCAAAGCTATGGAAGGCCTTGCCCAATTAAGATTATTAGATGAAAATGAAACCCTTTGAAGGAAGGCAGTTGGGCAGTGTTGGAGCTGGAGAGGAAGTGGCAGTTTTTCCCTTGATCAGGCCATCTGTTTTTAATAGCCAACCTCTTAATGACCGTCCAACCCTCATTTGTGACCCATACATGATAGATTTCTTGACTACTATTGAACTACCTGAAGCCTCTCACATGGTCATATAAAAATTTGGGTCTTGATCAAGAAGTAGGAAGATCTTGTCTAGTTACTTTGGACTTGGGCTTTAGGTTTGGGGAAGGCTGTTTCAGCAGGCAGTCCTGAAGGACTGGGGGGTGGGGGCTCCTCTCCAGAAGAAACTGAAACTCTGGTCATTTGTAGGAGGAAGTTCAAATCCCGGCGGCTTTGTTTTCGGCGTCGGGGAACCTAGCTGCCTCACCCACAGGGTTTCCAGAGGGCGGCTCAAAGTCTGTGTTCACGTGGACAGAACTCCCAAAACAAGATACACACGACTCGCGAATGCCTCCGATGTGCCAGGCGATTCAGAAATGCAATTTTATTATTTTATCGACTGTTCACGACACTTCTATTGGGAAAACATGACCCTCTTCCTCACTTTATGGTAGAGGAAATTGCCTCCGAGGATCGCAATTTACCTCAATTGGCAAATGAGTGGAAGACACAGGATTTGAACTGGTGGCTTTTCTGCCTTCAAAACTGTCTTCCCCAGGCACCGCGCCGCAAGTTCTCCCACGCGGGTTGGTGGGGGAGGGGGACACCATCACAGAGCAAGGCTGGTCGTTTCCCAGCCCCGAGCGCCATAAAACACGGCCGAGCTTTATGCCCCTGGGTTTTCTGACAGTGGAAGGCTGGGTATCAAACAGCCGGTGTGTGAAAAAGACTGCGAAGTGCAGCCTCAGTTGGAACCCCCCTCGCGCCGCTCTGCCTCTCCTTTCCATCCTCCCGCGATGGGCGCGCAGCCTCTGGAGAGGGTCTCACGCTCTTTCGAGGGCGAGCCCGTCGGGAAGGCGAGCCTCTCGTTTGGGGAGGGGATTTTGTGATGGACGAGTCTGGGATTCATTCTGAAACACGCGCTCCCCGCCGGCTCGCTCGTTTTCCAGGTGACGCCAACACAGCACCTGCGGAGAAGGACCTGCAGGAGCTCTTTGTCTTGGGAAAGAAAAGGACTGGAGGAGACCGTCAAAACCACAATTTGTGTGTTTTGTGTCGGCTGCCCCGGATCCACCGCCCTGTGTCAGCACAGCCAAGCAGAAATTGTTGCCACCATTTTTTTAAAGAAAACCCAAACAATAGAAGACATCACAATTAACCAGTCTGTATTCTTGATGATTCATTTGCACAAGAGTTGGAGGAGGGGCTGGGAACAGCGGGTGGCTGTGTCGATTGTGAAAGATCCTCCATCTTCAGGAAACATACACATTTATCAGGTCATCAGAAAGCAGAGCCGCACAGAATTCCCCCTTTGCTCATTGTTAAAAAAAGAGAGAGAGAGAGAGAGAACACAACGCAGCACCTGCAACTCAAGTGAGAAAAAGGCTTCCTTTCACCCTTGACATTTTTACTGTTGCCTGATAAACAAAGAACGGATTTCTGAAAGTTAGCGAGTCAAACCTAAAACTTTTGGTTGACTTTAAAAACGTCGTTGTAGATTATACCGAAGCCCGGCTCACACTGCGGAGATGACTCCCTAGGGCCCTGGGAAAGTCCCGGCCGGGCCGGTAAATCCGGGCTTTCCCCCCAGACTGGAACATAAAGCAGGAGGAAGGATGTTAATATGGCCTAGGGGCGGCTTGTTTGCAAGCCACGCGTTTTCAATAAAAAGTTGGCCCAGTGAAAAAGCGCGTCTTTCTACCTGTTTCAAAACACTGCTGTAATTTTCAACCCAAATCGTCTTGCAGTAGCACTGGAGCTCTCCTCCTAGTAACTACGGCTGGTGGGGCACAGGTATCGGCCTCTGTCTCCATGGTAACATTTGCCTGTTGTGTCCCTAAAGGCTACGGAAACGTTCCTGGTCCTGGGTGGCCTGGGACCGTTCTGGTTTTAAAACGGAGTCCCATGTCCTAGAGATGCCCCCTGTCTCGGGTAAACCAGAGTCACCAACTGGTTGCCCTTCCTCTAAGGCTGTAATGTGCAGGCACGTGCACCCTTAGCAGATTGCACTCTGAGGACCTCGGTCTAAACACACATCTTTCCCCACGCTGGGCCCCTCTGTGAGAAGGGGCTGAGCGAAGCCCTGAGGAATCGCAGGCGTCCCGAGGGGATTAGCAGAGATCAAGGATGAAGCACTCTCTGCCCAGGGCCTGGCAGCTAGTGAACCCCCAATAAACAGTTGCTGAAAAACACGGGGATTACGAAGAGTTTACAAAAGCCACGTGTTATCATGACGGTGCTGGAATCATGAAGTACATTCTGAGTGAAGAGATGGATACCCCCTCTGACTGATGGATGTTCCAGGTCAGTTGAGGAGACAGATACAACAGCTGTCCCGTGATTAATAGTCATGGACCAGGAAGGTGGGCACTGGGGAAAAGGAAGCAAGTCAGGGAGGCTCAGGTGTTTTTTTACTTCACATAAAGAAAGATGTTTATTAAGAAAGTTAGTTCACAGTCAGAATTACCGTCTCCAGTGACAGGCCCACCAAGTCCTCTCCTGGACTCTTCTCTAAAGGCGAGTCTTCCTCAAACCCACGGTTTTTCCTGTTCTGTAATCTGTCTTCCATCTCCACTTTTTCACAGATAACTGTTTTCTTATAGGTCACTAGCGGCCTAATTGCCACATCCCCAGGCCTCTTTTTCTGTTGCATCTCCCTCACCTCTGGGCATCACCGTCCCCTGCAAACTTCTCTAAAATGATTAGCATACCACACCAGGGACCTTATTAACAAGTTCCTCTTTTCTCTTCTTCTTTAAATGTCAATTTCCCAAGGTTCTGCTTTCAACAGCTTCCCTAAGAGTAATGACCTCAGGTACTCTCTTTAAGCTCATTGATTTCCAATTTTCATTTCCACCTGGCTTCTCCCCTGGGCCTAGGCCTGCCTCTGTCTCCCTGCTAGATTTCTTTACTTTCTAGGATTTGTTTATACTTTCCATTTACTTTGGACTCCTTTCCTTCTCCTCTTTGCTGTTTAAAGCTCCTTGATCTTTCAAGGTCCACGTCAAAAGCCATTTCCTTTGAGAAGTACTCCCGATCGCCTAGATCAGAAAAGACATTCTTTTATGTTTCCTTGGCACATTCTTTTTATCATGACCCAACACTTATTTCATACACATTTATGTTAATTAACTTTATGTTTGCTCCTCCACGTGGATTATAAGCTCCTACGGGTATAACATAGATCTAATTTGGGTTTTAATGCCCAGTAGCATTTAGGCAAATGGCATTCGTTTGTCTATAAAATAATTTTGACCATTTGACACTGGAGACACAAAGATAAAATAACCAAGAATACAGGTCACAGCCTGAATGTCTGAAAGTGTAGTGGGGACACCAAGACAAAAACAGATAATTACAAATAATCTTTGAAGCACGTTGTTAAGAGTTGAGCTCAAAGTACTGTGGGAGGTTTGAGGTTCTCGAAGTGTGTGTGTGTGTGTGTGTTTGGTGTGAGCTTTTGAAGTCTTCATGGAATATACATTGTCTGAGATGAGTGTATTAGTTATAAATTGCTGTGTAACAAATTGCCCCCAAATTTAGCAGCTTAAAACAATACGCATTTCTTATCTCATAGTTTCTGTGGATGAGGAGTCAGGCATGGGATCAGGAATGAGCTGGGTCTCCTGTGAAGATGGAATCAAGGTGTTGACCGCGTCTGTGGTCTCAGTCTGAAGGCTCAAACAGGGAAGGATTTACTCCCAAGCCCTCACGTGTGGCTCTTGGGAGGACTCAGTTCTTTTGCATTTGGTGGACTGAGGGCCTCAGTGTCCGACTGGCTTTTGGCTGGAGGCCACCCTCAGTTTCTTAACACGTGGGCTTCTCCATGTTGCTTCATCAGAGCATCAGAGCCAGTACTTGGGAAGAATGGGAGAGAGAGACAGAGAGAGAGAGAGAGAGAGGACACACAAGATGGAAGTCAGTCTTTTATAACCTGGTCATGGAAGTGACTTTTGTTTTTGTCACTTTAGCTACACTCTATGTGTTAGAAACAAGTCACTAGGCCCAACCCACACTCAAGGGGAGGGGAGCATGCAGGGCAGGAATACCAAAAATGGGGATTCTTGAAATCCATTTTGAAAGGCCTTCCACCACCACGAGTCCCAAAGAATGAGAAGTTAACGAATCCATTTCTCTCAGGGGAACCAGGACGAACAAATGCATGATGAGGAGAACAGCATGGCGTGGGAGATGCTTTGGTGCTGCCAGTTCATAAAGGTTGAGGCTGGAGAGATAAGTCAGCCCTGGTTTGTCAAGTAGGGACTTGGGCTGGTGGAATGATTGTGCTCATAACTCAGTCTGTGTCTATATAAAAGGATGGATTTTAGAGAAATAAGTGCAAAATCTGGGCATCTAGACAGGATATTGTTGTAGAAAGAGGATGAAGGCCTCAATGTTGGCAGTGGTTTGGGGTAGGAGAAGAGGAGACAGATTTGAGACATAAAGAAGAGGTAACGTTGATTGGCTTTTTAAAAAAGATTTTATTTATTTTTAGAGAGAGGGAAAGGAAGGGAGAAGGGGGGGAAAATATTGATATGAGAGAGAAACAGTGATTGGTCGCCTCTTGCATGTGCCCCAACCAGGGACCTGGCCTGCAACCCAGGCATGTGCCCAAACCTGAAATCCAACCGGCCACCTTTTGATCTTTTGGTTCACAGGACGATGCCCAATCCACTGAGCCACCAGTCAGGGTGACTTTCTCCCTCCCTCCCTTCCTCCCTCCCTCCTTCCCCTGTCCCTCCCTCCCTTCCTCCCTCCCTCCCTCCCCTGTCCCTCCCTCCCTTCCTTCCTTCCATCCTCTCTCTCCCTCTCTCTCTCCTGTATTTGGGGAACAGTCAGGTGGAAACATCTATATTGAAGTGGAACCTTCCTAAAAGGCAGAGCAGAGGACAGTCTCAGAAGTATCTTCAGTAAGCCAGGCAGGAAGGCAGCGGATAGACCCCCAGTGGCTCTTGTGTGTGGATCCTGCCCCCAGCTAACTGCCTGGGACAGTTAGGAGGTATATTCGTTTCCTAGGGCTGCCTTACAATGTGCCATAAATTGGGTGGCTTAACACAACAGAATAGACCAACATATCTCTTTGGGGGACACACGTCAACCTGTGACATCTCTCTTTATCAGTTGCCTTAAAAACAAAAGGTCTAGTTTAGGATTAGTAAACCTCGCTAGGGCCACTTTCAACACACTGATGTTCAGTATTACAACATGATCTGCTGAGACCTGCTCAGTAGAGATAAACAGCAGTCGTTGTCTTTCCCACTGTTTGTGGTACTTTGCCAGGTTCAGTAGGAAAAATCGCTTCTGATGAACACTCGCCACGAGGAGAGGAAGAATGCTGAGCACCGCCATCCCTGTTGGTGGGCTGGGCCTCACTCATTGTTTGCCTAAACGGATATCTGAACTGATGAAGGAATCTTGGGTGTCAGTGTCTCCTCTGAAATTGTGTATAAGGAGGTTTTTTTTTTTTTTCTTGTGCAAAGAGGAGTTGGGGTTGGGATTGGAATTGGAATTGTCAAGGGAACCTCTGACCAAATAATATTTACCAGCCATTGGTCTGGGTTGTGGTGGTTCCTACATTCAGCTGCACATGCGAATCCCCTGTGAAGATTTAAAATGTTCCTTCCAAGCCCAGAGATTCTGATTCAATCGGTTCTAGGAGGCACTGGAGCATCGGTAGTTTTCAAGCTCTGCAGGTGATTACAGTGGGCAGCTGGGCTGAGAACGGCTGCACCAGCTGATTCCTTCCCCTCCTGACACCAATATTCAGGTTTTGACCCCTGACCCTTGAAGCAATCAGGCAAACCCATCAAAACGGTGTGATGGGGGAGGGGCCCGGAGCCGGGAGGGGTTTGTTGAACCCAAGGTTATGATTTTAGAGATTTCTGGTGGACATTTCAAGAACTCCCCTCAGGTTTCAGGCAGTTTCTGCCATTTGCACAGTCCTGGGGAGGAGGGCAGGTGTCTGCCTCCTGAAGCCTCTCTCCCCTGCTGCCTGCACCACACGCTCTTAGGAAGAATCAGAGCAACCCTGCAGTGAGAAGGAGTGGCCAAGCAATGCACCCAACTAGGTTTCGGGGGGAGTAGCAAAGGAAAAGGAGGCCCATGGGGGATGAAGGCAGGGCCTGTAATGTGAACCTCAAAAGTGGGCCAGTTTGCAGGCCTGTGGATCCTGGAAATGGGCCACGGTTGCCTTTGTAGGGTGACTCAGCTAATTCTCAAGGGTTCCTCCCCACCCTGCCCCAAGTCAGTGAAGGGGAACAAGCAGACAGATAAGTTAACTAGACTGAAAAAGATTTCAGCTACTTATGTCAGATATAGAAGTACCTTTAATTGTTTAATTACATAGCGACAAAATTAATGGTAACTCACACTTCTCTACTTTTCCCTGGCAACTGGTATTGTGCAAGTCGGGGATCTCTCTGCTGACCACACACAATCCCAGGCTGGATAGAGACTCAGATAAGACGTCAGTCCACAGCTGGTTGCCCACACACCCAGAGACGTACTGGCCCAGCCCTGTGTCATTTATCTTTCTGCAGACAGGAAAGCTGGCTGCGGGGTGTTAGGGATCTGGTCAGGGACATGGCCCCTGGGGACTTCTCTGTGGAAGCTGGGATGACTCAGACTGTGTTCTGCAGCCAACTGGACTGGGCTTGGCAGGGTGGGGCCGAAAGCACTTGAGCACAAGAGTTCCCCCGCTCCCTCCCAGCCCCGTTGGTCTATTTTAAGCTACAGGGTCCTAACAAGTTGGTAGGAACTGCAGAGTTGTCTAGGGAGTGAGGAAAGATGAAATCCTGTCTCTAGGTCCCTGTTTTAATAATAACCCCTTCCGATTGCTTGATGTGCACCAGCTGCTGCATTAAGTGCTTTGTAAGTGTGACTTCATTTAATCCTTTCCAACAACTTTCGGGGCTAAGTGTGATTATCCCCACTTTCAACAAGGGGGGAAATTGAAGATTACAGGATTTGGAAACCTGCCCAAGGTCAGAAGACTAAATGCAGAGGTAGAAACAGAACCAAGATGGCTCTGATTCGCAAGCTGTGTCCTTGGCCTTCACGCTCCAGCTGCCTGGGACCTCTCCCTGTGGGGCGTTAATTCAGTGAGCATTGTTGGGAGCCTGCGGTGCGCCAGGTGCTTTGCTGGGCACGGTGGAGAAAGTAAAGACTGATGCACGTGCCCTTGTTATCCAGGAGCCACCGGCCTTTAGAAGAACCACATGGGTAAACTGGAAAATGCTCTTTTGAGTTTCAGTTCTATGCCCTATCAGTGGTATGACACCGGCTCATTTGTGTAGGCTGGGATTCCTTTTGTTCACCTATGAAGTGGAGATAACAAGACTATTATTGTGAATCTAGAGCAGAGAAGGGATGGGGGCAGTGTGTTGAAAAGTCACAGGTGCTCAGAAAGTGAAACTTCATTCAGTTTCACGAGAAGCCTCGGTTTTAGCTGGGCTGGCTCAGAAACAAAGTAGTCGGACCAAACTCCGGTGTCTTCATGCATCCAAGACCCCTCTCTTCCTATTCCATTTCATATTCTGTCACTCCACTGTCAAGTCCTGGCAGCTGTACCTTCTGAGTACAGACAGAATAGGACCCTTCTCTGTTCCACTGCAGTCAGAGCCACCATCATCCCTCACCTGGGTCGTTGTGCTGGCCTCCTGCCTGGCCCCCTGCTTCTGCCCTCAGGCTCTGCTCAAATATCACCTGACTGTCCTCCACGCCTCTGAGTACCCTCTGAAAAATTGCACCATCGTTCACTGTATCCCAGCCCTGTTTCATCCTCCCTCTCCACTTGACATAGGCTTGTGGGCTTGTTAAGTCTGATGCCCACTCTGGAATGTGGGGCCCCTGGAAGCAGGGGCTTTGTCTTCTCTGTGTATGGCTTTATTGCCAGGACCTTGAACCTGGCGAGCAATAGGTATGACCCTACCTGACCCCTTTCGGTTCATTCTTAACACAGTCTGCCTTCTTCAATTACATGTTTAATAGTAAAACATTCAGAAAGGTAGAAAAAGCCCTGGCTGGTGTAGCTCAGTGGATTGAGTGCGGGCTGCGAACCAGCCATCGCAGGTTCGATTCCCAGTCAGGGCACATGCCTAGGTTGCAGGCCATGTCCCCCAGCAACTGCACAAACCACCCACTCAGCACCTACTGTGGGCTGTGCATGCCGTGTCCTGTCTCAGCCAGGACCTTGGGTTTTCATTGTGCTGATGCAGTTGTGTCATCACGCAGAAGCCGTGGTTGTGGTACTGGTGAAGGGAGATGGCTTGACTCATGGCGGTGGGTGGCTTTTGTGATGAAGCCTATGAGCACCAAGGATACACTCGTTGGTTGCTTCTTGTATACGCCATGACTGGAGACTGAACCCATAGCACTGGTGTATTGGGATGACACTCTAACCAACCAACTGAGCTACCTGGCCGGGGCAGGTTGCAATCTTTTGAAGTGGAGAAAGCCGTAGACTCACAGACACTTGAGAACCAGGATCCGGTCCAAATGTTGCACCTAATTTGCTAGGAGAAGTTGGAAAGTCACTCATTCTCCTGATGCCCGTTCCCACAGTGAGCAAACATCAGGGCAGAGTGGGGTGTGCGTGTCTCTGTGTGTGTGTTTTTTGGGGGAGTAAATCCATAAGTCCCGTCAAAGATTAACAATCTTGGCTAATTTTCTTGAGATTGGACACCTAGTCTAAAAGCTGAATGCAGGAATTCATGAAACCAAACCACCCTCTTACCCAAACAGCCGAACACCCAAACTCGTCTCAGCAACATCTGTCTTCTCCATTCAGATTCCCTGGAACAGGCCAAGCCCTGGAAGGCAGCTCCTAGTGCTGCCTTGTGTGGATGTTTGCCCATCCCTGGCTACCTCTGAATCCGAGGAAGATTCTCTGGTCTTTGTCAGGGCCTTCCAACCCCAGGGAAGGGTAAACAAATTGGAAACCTAACCCACTTTCACTATTAGTCTGAGCCGGGACCAAAGTACTGATCGCCACCTATGGCTTCCCGTGACTCACAAATCCGTAATGTCTTATCAGTGATAGGAGCTTTGTAGAATACTCTGCCCTTGAAGCTTGACCAGTAACTGTCATTTATATATCCTTTCAAGTTTTTGATGTTTTAAACATACCATGAGGTTGACTTCTATCTTGTTCAAACTGCTGTGAAACTCAGGGAAGTCAGCCATCCTGGACTGGCTGATGGTTAATTCTATGTCAAATGTGGTATTCGTAAGCCTCCTTCAATATTGTTATAACCCTTCTCCATGGCTGTAGCTCTAACTGGAACACCCTGGATGACATGTGCCTTTGGAATGCCACCAAACAGAGCCATGCTTTATCTGCAAGAGGACACTAGCGCCTGGTAACCCATAAACCTCCTGTCATCTCTGAGGGGTGTTTCATTTCACCCGACAGCAGGCAACTTCTCTGTCGAGTACAGTGGGACCACATGGACCTATCAGATTCCTAGCCAGGAACTCCCAGAGGAGGACAGATTGCCTTTGGCTGTAAACGTTTCCTTAGATAACTTGTAGCTTTCATTGATTGTTTTCTCCCACAGCTGAACAACATGAGGGTGACATTCTTCCAGCGCTTTATTTTGATAGCATGGCAGAGAGGTGCTTTGATATAGTAGCAGGTTTTGGTGGGTTACCCCATGAACCTTCTGCCTTTGGGCAGACAGAAACCAAGCTCTGTTGCCTCTAGGGAAACTCGTCCTAGCAGACCAGAGAAACCAGGACGAAACGCTTGGCTTTTAGTTTCCATAGATGAAAAAGATTTGGAGGAATAGATGGGAAAGCAGAGCTAGTTCTCTCACCTCTGAAGACTGGATGAAGTTGTCCCAGACAGAAAAGACTTGAAGAGGGGAAGCATTCAGTGAAGTCAGGACAAGGGACCGAAAGTGCGTGGCAGCAGGGTCAGCCGCAGCAGGCACTGTCTGCCCCCGGCGCAGGAAGCCGGGGGCGCACACGCGGGATCTCTGCACGCCGAGCCCTACTGACGAGCATCCTTCAGCTCCTTGGTGCCTTGAGTGCCCATCCCTTCAGGGAGATGGCCCACAAGCAGCGCTGGCCTGTATTCCCAATCTTTGCTCCACGTTCTTTCCCTGCTCAGTGAGGGAGATCACCCTTTCAGCCAACCAGGACGTGGAAGCTGTCAGGAAGGCGACTTTCTAGCTCCTCTCGTTCTCCCCTTAAAGTCCCGATGCGTGCCTGCGAAGGAGACTACTGGGTGTTGGCAGTCCCTCTGCTTCGAGTCATCACACTTCAACAGACCTGCTAGGGATTGTAAAGCAGTTGGAATATGGGGCTTGATTAATTTACTGTAAATTAACTAATTCAGATGTGTTATTTCCGTAATCCTTTCAGGCACACATGAGAACAAAAACTACTCGTTGCACCTAAAGAAAATGTATTCGTACAGTTTAGCATCAATGTACTAATTCATTACAGAGCCTGATGTGCATGGTCAGTGTCACCAATCATTTCTCCTTACCTGCACACTTCCTTTCCCCCTCACCTGAAGCTGGTATATGTTAATACCTGAGTTGAACAGACAAACTCAGTGGGGGTGATCGAGGGGGGTTTTCTTTCACTTGAGTATTGTCCAGTGCAGCCTAACTGCTAGGCACAATCCCAAAATGCTGACGTGAGTTAGCAAAACGAAAATTCCGCGTGTTGGTCACCGGACATCTAGTGCTGATGTGTCTGGCTGAGAGGTGCTCCAGGTTTCTCTCTTCCACGGGGTGATTCGGGGGTCCAGGAGCTTGTGGCTCCCCCATCTTTGGGCTTCACGGTCACCGTTATGACCTGAATTGTTCCCCCTCAGTTCATATATTGAAAGTTTGACCTCCAGTAACTCAAAATGGGACTGTGTCTGGAGATAGGGCCTTTCAAGAGGTGGTTAAGTTAAAATGAGGCTATTAGGGTGAGTCCTAATCCAGTCTGACTGGTGTCATATACAGAGAGAGGAAATTTGGACACACACAGGGACACTAGGCCAGAAAGAACTCATGGACACGGATGACAATGTGGTGATTGTGGGGTGGGTAGAGGCGGAAGAGGTGTAAGGGGGATAACTGGTAATGGAAAAAATATAATAAAAATTAAAAATAAGCCCTGGCTGGTGTGGCTCAGTGGATTGAGCGCGGGCTGTGAACCAAAGCATCGCAGGTTCGATTCCCAGTCAGGGCACATGCCTGGGTTGCAGGCCACGGCCCCCAGCAACTGCACATTAATGTTTCTCTCTCTCTCTCTCTCTCTCTCTCCTGCCCTTCCCTCTCTAAAAATAAGTAAATAAAATCTTTAAAAAATAAATAAAACAATACTGTTCCTTTAAAAAAATTAAAAATAAAAAAATTTTAACATTTGCTAATGGGAAAAAAAGAGAGAGCGTAAGAGATACTAGGGATGCACATACATCCACAGGGAACAGACCGTGAAGATACAGGGGGAAGCCGAGCAAGCCAAGGAGAGGCCTCAGGAGAACGTGAACCTGCTGACACCTTGACCTTGGGCTTCCGGCCTCCAGCATTGTGAGAAAATAAATTTCTGTTGTCTAAGCCATCCGGTCTGTGTGTTTGTTATGACAGCCCGACCAGACTGATAGAGTCAATCTGTCGTCACCTGGGGAAGAAATGAGGAGAGAGGGGGACTGGGGACCCCGTCCGGGAGCTCTCCGTGGGCCACATCAGTGAGCGGCGCATGTGCCGGGCAGTGTCTCCATCTGTCGTCTCTGACTCAGCCCTGAGTCGTGAGTGATGGTGGTTTTGCAAGTTCTCACTTATAACTATTCTCTAAATTGTTCTTATGTTTTAAACACTCTTTGATATGCACATGGGGCATATCACAGTGAAAAAACTGGAAAGCAAATCAATTAAACATAAAAATCACAATCTAGCTTTTCGAAAGTGGTGCCTGTTAATAGCAGGATGGCCCATCTCCTTCTTCCCAGGTGTTCAGAATCCTAGATCAGGGAGTCAGGGAGAGAAAAACAATCTTCCTGCCTTCTTTCAGATAAATCTCTCATGGCTTGAATTTGTATAGTTTTTTAAATTGTTGTTGTTCTATGTTTGCATTTCTAATCAAACAATGATTAAGAGAGCCATTTTCCTAAAAAATAAACAAGGCACAGATTATCATTTTCTGTTATTAAGGACATTAGAATTTTTTCAGTAGAGACTTAGGTTACTTTCATTCTTTATAAGGCTGTTCTGAAAAGAGCCACTAGCCTTCCTTTTACAGAATTACATTTTTTGGCCCGATAATTTTCAAAATGAGTGTTTTACTGCATGTATGCAACTCATTTCCTCCAATCTTTTGACATCAGATGTTTAGAAATGAGTAGCTGACCAAAAGCCTGTCTCAGGTTTTCGTATTTGTACTGGGGCCCACTGCAGCTGTTGGAGGGTGCTAGGCTTCTGAGGTCTGAATTATGGTTTCTGTGGGTGCCTGAGGCTGTTGCTCTCACTGATGCCTATTCAGAAATATACCCTATGAGAAGCAGACGGACAGGGTCTGGTTTCGAACCCATCACTCAATAGCTGTGAGCCGCTGGGCAAGTCACTTGATCTCTCTGTGATGTGGTTTCCCATCTGTAAACGAGGGGTGTTACCAGGACTGAGCCCATAAGGTGGCTGTATGGATGAGATGAGTTAATATATGAAAAGAACTAACAACAGTCTCTGGCCTGCAGTAAGTGCTATGGAAGTGTTTGCTATTATTGTTGTTAATACCTAGCCAGGTATTATCATCATCTTCTATCGACATAAAGCTGCCAATGCTTCTCTGCTTTAGGATGGGAAGCATCAATGTGAAGAAAGCTAATATGTTAATATAGGGAATGAGGACACTCACCCAAGAGGCCAGAATGAGGAGAGCGCCTGTCCGGGAGATTTACAAGTCCAGGCATGCTTCCCAGTGGGTGCCTCCGAATTCCACTGCTTTAGGAAGACCCACACTTCAAAACCTTTGCCCCAATAGCAGCTCTGGATGCTCTTGACTAGTTCTCCAGGGCTGCCCAATGGGAAAGACCAGGCACAGTGTTGCAACTCTGTTGTGAGTGAGACTGCTGTGATTTTTAACAAGAGAAAGGAGCTGCAGAGTCGGGGAGGAATACCAAGCCTAATCTCCAAGCAGCTAGAGAAGCCCAGTGGCTGGAGAAGACAGAACAGCAAGGCCAAGAATCGCCAAGTATGCGTGGGAGGGTCCGTGACTGGAATTCTGGGGCTGTGTGTCACGAGCACGTGTTCGTGATATAGTCTTTCTTATAAGTCAGCTGGGCAACTGCTGGGCTAGCTGCCCACTGAGCAGCCTGGCACCAAGGAGTAGATAAGAGTCACGCACAGTAACTATGCTATTCACTCAGCTTTTATTGAATGCAGGTTCACTCAGGGTAGAATATTGACATACATTAATATCCTACTCACACTCTGACAATCTAAGAGAATATAACACACACACACACACACACACACACACACACACAGAGCAATCAATGGGGGATAAGGAACCCAAGTCCCAGAGTCTCAGTCTGTGGGTATGGGAGACAGCACGGTGGGCAAGAGAGTCGTCAGCATCTTGTAAGGAAGGGTCTCGAGCCAGGTGGGCAGCAGGGCAGGCGAAGTCCTCAGTCCAGCAGGGCAGAGCCTCTTGTGGCCGATGCCAAGGGAGATCAGTGTGGCATGGGGCAAGCACTCCGGTGTGTGGAGCTCGGCTGTCTCAGCAGTGGGCTGGGGCCTGCCTCAGCTATACCCTGAAAATGGTGAACTCCACCTTTCTGAGTCTTTTGATAAATGTCTTGGCACCCCTGATGGCAAGTGGGGACTTTTCCCAGGGGCCTGTAGGTGGTACATGGCTGTTCTGCCTGGCACCCATGATGGCAAGTGTGGAACTTCCCCACAAGCCTGTCTATGGATGGTCCCGCTCTGCAGACGTGGCTGTTCTGATCACATGTGCAGATATCCTGGGGGTGTCTCCTTGTCAGATGTGTCTGCTCTGACTTAGGTAGTTGCTCTCTTGAACCAAAGTGTCGTAGCTGACTGGCAGCCATCTTGGTTGACATAGTGACTCCACTCTGTTTTAAATACCGTATGCTGTCTTGACCAGGCCAATGCCATTTTATTGGTCCTGCTCTCCCCTCTGCAGCAGAATAAAACTTATTTTGAAAGTAGGTGAATGGCATTGGGGGCAGGGAGAAGGCACAATGTTTACCACATGACCCTCTCTTCTTCAACTTTCCACAAAGAATCTTGCAGGGTCTGACGGGACACATCTAGAAGACAGAAGGTTTAAGGGCTCCCTGCCCTCGCCAGCCTTCTAGTTGTCCTTTTACGCTCAGAGGAAGGTCCTCTCCCTACTCCCGACTTTAACGTTGCTTCATGGGGTGAACCACCTCAGCTTCCCCCCAAAATATCGAACCAGAGCCACTTTCCAGATGTGAATTTAGGAATAGGTAAGGGTGTAGGGTGAGGCGGAAGTGGCCCCAAAGCGGAAATCCATTCTGACGCTGGCTGTCTTGGAGTCAACTGAGTGGAGGGCACAGACACGCAGCTGCGAACCCTGACACTGTGTTGCTAGGTGAACTTGGGCAAATTTGTTTTAAACTTTAAAGTCTCACTGTTCTCATTTGAAAAATAGGTATTGTAAAATCTTCTGAACTCTCAGATTCAAAGCAAACTTTCTAGCTCCAGAGGAAGAAGCAGAAGCTACTTGGTTTTAGTCCAAGGGCATGGGCCTTTACAGAGACAAGCCCGCAGCGTGGAGGAAGACACAGGATGCAGGTGAAGGTTGCTTCTGGCCCTTCCTCTGCAGCAGGGAGACAGCAGTTCACACGCTGGGCACTCAGGTGGGGTGATGCCCAAGCGCCCAGGGAAGTGGAGGGTCCGTGGTCTCAGCAGCTCACCGGTACCCGATGACCGGCTTCTGAACCTCCACTCTGACGCCCAAAGTGTGGGAGTTTCTCCCCACCGCAACTTTCTCATTCTCCGGATTCAGTTCAATTGTGACACCAGAGTTCGTGCAGACACCACAGATTCAGGGCTCTGTCCCACAAGACTGTCCTCCCACTTGAACTTCTGAACTCACTGGTTGTAAACCAGGGGTTCCCCAACCCCCCTCAGGTTCAGTAATTACTGCAGTGGCTTGCAGAACTCGGGACATGACTTAGTTTACCAGGCTGTTAAAAAGCCCACAGCAGGAGCAGTCTAATGGAAGAGATGCCTACAGCAAGGGAGGGGCAAGGAGCGTGGATCCTTCCTGCCCTCTCCAGACACATCACCTGCTCCAGCAACTCGACGTGTCCACTAACCGGGAAGGTCCAGAACCCTGTGGCCTGGGGATTTTTTTGGAGGGTCTATTACGCAGGCACACATGATGAAATTATTGGCCATCAGTGACTGGACTCAATCTCCAGTCCTTCTGCTCACCCTCCAGTGTTGGGGCAGAAAGTTTCATCCCGCTAATCACACGTGGGCCTTTCTGGAGACCAGTCCCCAGATCGAAGTGGCCCAGGGACCCCAGCCCCCAGCCATCCTTAGCCTACAAGACACTCTCCTCACTTCAGTGATTTCCAAGGTTTCAGAAGCTCTGTGTCAGAAACAGGAATTAAAACAAATGTATATATATTTCTTACTGTACCACACTGACTCTGCTACTCTAACCGGAAGGGAGACGGCTTGTCTGTGGAGAAACCTCAGCAGGGCCTGTGGCAATGGGGAATGCTGTACGCACTGACCCACCAAGGCGACCTGTAGACAGGGGCATGGGGTCCCATCTTGGGGCCAGTGTGGCCCTGACTCACCACAGTGGCCAGGCGTCCAGGCCTGGGATTCCTACCACAGGAATAAAAGAATAAAATGCAGGCGTACTTCTCTGATATTTTTAACTCAGCGAGTGAGATTCAATTCAAACAAATTTACACATTGTTCTCAAGGTGCATTGGCCTGTTTTTTGGTCAAGGCCTATGATTTCAACTAATGTAAGGGCATGCTGATATTGGGACAGAAAGCCCTGTACAAGGCGGTTTATGTCAGGTGTCTTTCCAAGAAAATTGTATCTTGCAAGATTGCTGTGAGAACGACTTATGTGAAATACTTGTCTTCTAAATGCAGTGCCTAGACTACCTTAGACACTGGCAGGTGACCAAGACATACTCAGTCCCCATCCTCATGGTCCTACGGGTGAGTGAGGAAAACAGAAAAAGAGGCAATTCTTAACTGACCAGGGATGTAATACAGAGTTTGTGGGTGTCGGCAGATTTCACAGTATTTTCCTTTACAATGTAGGATTTTGTTTCTCTGCCTAGAAATGTCTGCATATAAAGGTCTGCATACTCAAGACTGCATACAAATTCCCTCACAATTTCTTCTAGTAGTTTTATGTTTAGACTTTTGACTCATCTTTTGGCTGAAGGAGTGAAGTAATAATCCAGACTCACTTATCTTCAAAATCGTAACCCAACACCATTTATTAAGCAATTCCCTCTCCACCATTGATTTGAAACACCAGCCTGACTACAAATTACCTTCTGGAATGCAGTTTGGTCTGTTTTTAGACTCGACTGTTTATTTCTTTTGCAGTTTCTAGGTATTTAAATGATCGTGCCTGCATTTTACGTCTTAGGATCTGAAAGAACACGTTTCTGGAGAATTGTCAGCATTTTCAAGTTGGGGAAGGGAGGTGGGAGCAAGGGGACAGGGAACATGAAGGAGAAAGGGGGTGTTTAGGCAGAAGATCCCTGTGGGGGCGGGGAAAGGGTGCCCTCAGCCGGTTCGAGGAGTTTGTGGGGACCAGGAGGAAGGGCATCTTCAACAGTGGAGGCGGCAGAGGAGGGAAGGTTGGTGGCAGCAGGTGAACAGCCCATGCAGGGGAAATCACCGCCCCCCTCCCCACCCCCGAGGCTGGGCCAGTCTCGGGCAGCTGTGTGTTCTGCCTGTGATTCCATGTGCATCACAACCATCCTTAAATGAATCAGGAAGACTGGAGCAAAAAGAAAACAAACACAAAAAAACCCAAAACTTGTCACTGAATCGAAGTTGTTGTAAACCTGGGAGACAATGTGATAGGAAGGGGTGTCCAAATAGGGGTGAGCTCTCAGGAGCCCGAGGGTGTTGATTTGCTTACCAGACACCTTCTCATTCTAGATTCTCTTTGTAGAAAACACAGACTGACAGTATGAACAAAGCAAAATTTTAATGATGCCTCTCTTCCTCCCTCGACCCAACAGGCGTAGAGGAGAGTAGCGTCCCTTTCCAACAGTGAGTGGATGATTTGGAATTTCCTACCGCTGTGGTCTGGGTGCAGCTGTCAGTCCCTGCAGGGAAAAGGACAGGGGCTGCTGCTTCCCCCAAGGCCTCAGGTCCTAGAGGACACTGGGTCTTGCCTCATCTGATCAGGGAAAAGCCGCACACCCACTAGGCTCTCTCAGCAGGGCCAACAGCCTCCAGGGGTGAGTGGATGTCCAGACTGCCCCAGGATAGATGGCCAGAGAGCTCTTCTTGTTGTGGGCTTAGACAGCTAAAGGGCACGAGTCACACATGTGTCTTTTAAAAATAACCAGCCCAGCTCTGGCCGGGTAGCTCAATTGGTTAGATTGTTATCCTGATACACCAAGGCTGAGGGTTCAAACCCGGGTCAGGGCACATACAAGAACCAACAAATGAATGTATAAATAAGTGGAACAACAAATCGATGTCTTTCTTTCTCTGTCTGTCTGTCTCTCTCTCCCTCTCCTTGTCTAAATCAATAAATTTAAAAAAGTAAAGAAATAAATAAATTTAAAAGAACCAGCCCAGAGTCCATCGAACACAATCCGTGCACCTAGAGTTCCAGTGGCTGCTCTGTGCTCAGGGGCCTCAGTCTGGTTTGTACGAAAAGGTGTTCGTGAATTTAAGAGAGTGGTCCCAGCCATCGAGGAAGAGAGTCTCTTTACAAAATGGTATTTGCTTTCTGGGGTCCACACCCCCAAAGAACCTTCTTCTGGGGACCCAACCAATGTATTGGGTTCAGTCTGTGGTCTCCACAGAGTTGGAGGGAACAC
>PVIA01010615.1:0-50460 GCA_004024845.1 Tonatia bakeri
GGAGAGGAGAGGAGAGGAGAGGAGAGGAGAGGAGAGGAGAGGAGAGAAGAGAAGAGAAGAGAAGAGAAGAGAAGAGAAGAGAAGAGAAGAGAAGAGAAGAGAAGAGAAGAGAAGAGAAGAGGAGAGAAGAGGAGAGAAGAGGAGAGAAGAGGAGAGAAGAGGAGAGAAGAGGAGAGAAGAGGAGAGAAGAGGAGAGAAGAGGAGAGGAGAGAAGGAAAAGTGGCCATGAATAAATACCTATCAATAATAACCTCAAATGTAAATGGATCAAATGCTTCACTATCAAAAGACATAGAATAGCTGAATGGATAAGAAAACATAACCTGCATATATGCTGTCTACAAGAGACCCGCACTGGAACAAAAGATCTACACTGACTGAAAGTGAAGGGATAGAAAAAAATATTCCAAGGAAACAAAATGAAAAAAATTCTGGTATAGCAATACTTATATCTGACAAAATAGATTTCAAAAAAGGCCATAAAGAGAAACAAGGAAGGACACTATGAAATACTTCAGGGAACTATCCATCAAGAAGATATAACACTTGTAAACATGGACCCAACATAGCAGCACCGAAACATATAAGGAAAATCTTGGAGGATTTCAAGGAAGATACCGACAACAACACTCATAGCAGTGGATTTTAACACCCAATTATCAACAATGGAGAGATCTTCCAAGCAAAGAATCAACAAGGATATTGTGGCATTGAACCACACTCTACATCAAACGGACATAATTTGTATATACGGAAACTTTCACACCCAAGAACCAAAGTATATACTCTTTTAAAATATACATGGAACATTTTCAAAGATAGAGCACGTGGAAGGTCACAAAACAAACCTCAACAAACTCAAGAAAATTGAAATCATATCAAGCATCTTCTCAGATCACAATAGCTTTGTGAAACCAGCTTCAACTAAAAACTCAAAAACATTCAAATTCATGGAGACTGAATAATATGCTACTAAATAATGAATGGGTAATGATGAGATCAAGGAAGAAATCAAAAAGTTTCTGGAAACAAATGAAAATGAGCACACAATAGTCCAAAACCTATGGGACACAGTGAAGGCAGTCCTGAGAGGAAAGTTCATAGCAATACAGGCCTATGTAAAAGAAAGAGAAAATTTCCAAATATGCAATATAATCCTACACCTACAATAACTACAGGGACAGCAACAAACAAAGCCCAGAGTAGGTAGAAGGAAGGAAATAATCAAGATCAGAGCAGAATTAAATGACAGAGACTAAAAGAATAATTCAAAAGGTCAATATATCCAGGAGCTGGTTCTTTGAAAAGATAAAATAAATTGACAACCCTTTAACCAGAGTCATCAAGAAAAAGAAAGAGAGGACCCAAATAAACACAATCAGAAATGAAAGAGGAGAAATTACAACTGATACCACAGAAATACAAAGTATTGTAAGAAATTACTATGAACAACTATATGCCAACAAATTTAAAAACCTAGGTGAAATATACCAAGTTCTAGAAACATATAATGTTCCAAACTGAATCAAGAAGAAGCAGAAAGCCTGAACAAATCAATAAAAATTAGTTAAAGGAGTAATCAAAATATTCCTGGCACACTAAATCCCTGGACCAGACAGATTCACAGACAATTTTACCAACCATTTTGGGAAGAGCTAACTCCTATCTTTGTCAAACTATTTCAAAAAATTAAAGAAGGAAAATCCCCAAACTCTTTTTATGAGGCCAGTATTATCGTAACTGCAAAACCACATAAAGATACAACAAAGAAAGAAAATTACAGGCCAATATCACTGACTAACACAAATACTAAAATTCCTAACAAAATATTGGCAAACTGGATCCAGCAATACATTAAAAAGATTATATACCATGACCAAGTGGGACTCATCCCATGGATGCAAGGATGGTATAATATTTGCAAATTAACAAATATAATCCATTATATAAATAAAATGAAATACAAAAATCAGTTGATCATATCAATAGATGCTGTAGAAGCATTTGGTTAAGTATAGCACCTGTTCATGATAAAAACACTCCACAAAGTGGGAATAGAGGGAGCATACTTCAACATAATAAAAGTCCTAAAAAGAAACCTACAGTGAGCACCATACTCAATGGACAAAAACTACAACTTTCACCCTAATGTCAGGAACAAGACAAACATGTCTGTTTTCTCCACTTTTATTCAACATAGTACTGGAAGTTCCACCTCAGCAATCAGACAAGAAAAAGAAGTAAAAGATATCCAAAATGAAAAGGAGCAAGTAAAACTGCCCTTATTTGTAGGTGACATGATAATATACAGAGAAAACCCTCTAGGCTCCACCAAAACCTACTCAACCTAATAAGTAAATTTGGCAGAAAAGCAGAATACAAAGTCAATATGTAGAAATCAAAGGCATTTTTGTACACAAATAATAAAATATCAGAAAAAGAAATTTGCAAAAAAAAAATTGCTATAACAACAAGAAAAATAAAATACCTAGGAATAAACTTAACCAAGGTGGTATAAGACCTGTACCTTGAAAACTATAGAACACTGAAGGAAGAAATTAAGGAAAATACACACCATTGGATGCATATATTGTTTTCACGGACTGGAAGAAGCAATATAATTAAAATGTCCATATGACTCGAAGCAATCTATAGATTCAATGCATTCCTTATTAAAATACCAATGACATAGTTCACAGATTTAAAACAAATGTTTCAAAAAATTATATGGAACCAAAAATGACCCTGTGTAGCATAAGCTATCTTGAGAAAGAAGAACAAAGTAGGAGGGATCACAATGCCTGATATGAAACTATATTATAAGGCCACTGTAACAGCCTGGTACTAGCATAAGAACAGACACATAAACCAATGGAATAGAATAGAACACCCAGAAATCAACCCAAGTCTCTACAGTCAATTAATATTTGACAAAGGTGAAAAGCATAAAATTGAGTAAAAATAGTCTCTTCAACAAATAGAGTTGAGAGATCTGCACAACTACATGCAAAAAATGAAACTTGAGCACCAACTTACACCATGTACAAAAATAAATTCAAGGTGGATAAAAGATTTAAATATAAGTTGTGACACCATTAAAGTCCTAGAGGAAAACATCAGCAGGAAAATCTCAGATATTCTGCACAGCAATATCTTCACTGATATGTTCCCTAAAGCAAGGGACATAAAGGAAAAAATAAACAAATAGGATCTCATCAAATTAAAAAGCCTCTGCACAACTAAAGAAAACAACATCATGATGAAAAGAGAATATTTACACAATAAAATACTATGTAGCAGAAAGAAAGAAGGAACCTTTCACAACAGCATGGATGGAACTGGAGAGAATTATGCTAAGTGAAATAAGCCAGGCAGTTGAAGACTCATAGTATATAATCTCACTTATAACAGGAACCTAATGAACAAAACAAACAAATGAGCAAAATGGAACCAGAGGCATGGAAACAAGGATTAAACTTACAGGGACCAGAGGGGAGGAAGGAGGAAGATAAAAAAGGAAAGAAGAAGGGTCAAGTTAAAGGAAAATTGTAAATGACCCATGGACATGGACAACAGTGTGGGAATTGACTGTGGGGGAAGGGGATTGGATGGGGTAAGGGGGAGCAACTGAGGAAAATTGGGACAACTGTAATAGAACAATAATAAAAAATAAATAAAAATAAAATATTTTCACACAAAATCATAGAATATACATTATTTTCAAGAACACATGGATGAACAGACACTTCTCTGAGGAGGATATACAGAAGGCTCAGAGACACATGAAAAGATGCTCAGCATCACTAGCCATCAGAGAGATGCAAATTAAAACCACAATGAGATACCACTTCACACCAGTCAGAATGGCCATCATAAACAAATCAATAAACAAGTGTTAGAGAGGATGTGAAGAAAAGGGAACCCTAGTGCACTGTTGGTAGGAATGTAGATTGATGCAGCCACTGTGGAAAATACTATGGAATTTCCTCAGAAAACTAAAAATGGAACTACCTTTTTATACAGGAATTCCACTGCTGGGATTATATCCTAAGAGCCCTGAAACACCAATTCAAAAGAACCTATGCACCCCAATGTTCATAGCAGCACAATTTACAATAGCCAAGTGTTGGAAGCATCCTAAGTGCCCGTCAGTAAATGAATGGATCAAAAAACTGTGGCACATTTACATAATGGAATTCTATGCAGCATAGAGAAAACAGGAGCTCCTACCCGTTGCAACAGCATGGATGGAACTGGACAGCATTATGCTAAGTGAAATAAGCCAGACAGTGGGGGACAAATACCATATGATCTCACCTTTAACTGGAACATAATCAACAAAAGAAAAAAAGCAAACAATTTATAACCAGAGACATTGAAATTAAGAACAATCTAACAGTAACCAGAGCAGAGGGTAGAGGGGGTAATGGGAGGAAGGGTTTTCAGGACCTTCTATAAAGGACACATGGACAAAACCAAGGGGAAGGGTAGAACTCAGGGAAGGAGGTGGGGATGGCTGGGGTTGGGGGAAGTGGTGGAGGGACAATTCAGACAACTGTAATTGAACAGCAATAAAATAATTAAGAAAAAAAGGCAGTATAAACTGACCCCAAGATAGTCCAGGGGTTAGATTTGGCAGATGAAGGTGCTGAAGCACCTAACCCATGGTTTGACACATAGTAGAAGCCCAGTAAATGCCAGCTGCTGATCTCCATTTGAGCAAATTAATCATTTGTTTCCCAAAAGGCTTTGAAACTCAAAGATGAATAAAGGGAAATACACCCAGTCAAAAAATAAAATAAAATAACACATGGAACATTTGCCAGGCTAGATCACGTTAGGCCACAAAACAAGTCTCAATAAATTTAAGAAGATTGAAATCATATCAAGCATC
Organism: Tonatia bakeri; assembly: GCA_004024845.1. Lineage (NCBI taxonomy): Eukaryota > Metazoa > Chordata > Mammalia > Chiroptera > Phyllostomidae > Tonatia > Tonatia bakeri. The sequence goes on from PVIA01010615.1 coordinate 4,895, forward strand.
TTCTCAGACCAAAATAATATGAAACTAACAATCAATTATGAAAAACACACAAACACATAGGGGTTAAATAGCATGCTACTAAACAATGAATGGGTAGGTGGAAAAAAGGTTTTTTCTTCCCATCTGGCTGCAGCCACAAGGTAAGCTAAGATGGGCACTTACGAGTCCATCCAGGAGCTATGGAGGAAGAAGCAGTCTGATGTGATGTGCTTCCTTCTCAGGGTGCACTGCTGGCAGTACCACCAGCTCTCTGTGTTCCACAGGCCCCCACCTCACCAGGCCAGATAAAGCCCATAGGCTGGCTTACAGGGCCAAGCAAGGTTATGTCATGTATTGGATTTGTGTTCACCATGGTGGCCGCAAACGCCCTGTACCTAAGGGTATGACCTATGGCAAGCACGTCCATCATGATTTTAACCAGCTGAAGTTTGCCCACAGCCTTCAGTCTTTACCTAGGGAGCAAAGTGAGTGCCACTGTGGGGCTCGGAGAGTCCTGAATTTCACAGGGCTGTTGAAGATTCCACATACAAATTCTTTGAGGTTATCATTGATCCATCCCTTAAGTCTATCAGAAGGAATCCTGACCCACAATGGATCACCACACTGGTCCACAAGCACAGGGAGATGTGAGGGCTGACGTTTGCAGGCCTCGAGAGCTATGGCCTTGGGCAGGGCCACGAGTTCCACCACACTATTGGTGGTTCTCACTGTGCAGCTTGCAGAAGGCACAGTACCCTCTAGATCCACTGCTACCGCTAATATGTGTCGTGTTTTCAAAATTCTTACCTAATAAACAATTTAGGATAAAAAAATGAATGGGTAAACAATGAGATGAAAGAAGAAATCAAATGATACCTTCAGACAAATTAAAATGAAAGCACAATGACTCCAAATCTATGGAACGCAGGAAAGCATTTATAAAGAAGATATTCATAACAGGACTAACTTTAGAAGCAAGAAAACTCTCAAAAGAAAATCTAATATTACACCAAAAGAACTAGAAAAAGAACAACAAAGAAAACCCAAAGTGAGCAGAAGGAAGGAAATAATTAGAGAAAAATTAAATGAAATAAAGTCTAAAAAAATACAAAAGTTCAGTGAAACTAAGAACCTGTTCTTTGTAAACATAAGCAAAATTGATAAATCTTTAACTAGATTCGTCAAGAAAAAAACACATAGGACATAAACAAATGAAATCTAAGTGAAAGGGGAGAAGTGACAGCTGACACCATGGGAAGAAAACGTATGAAAGAAAGTCCTGGTTGGTATGGCTCAGTGGACTGAGTGTCAGCCTGCAAACAAAGGGTTGCCGGTTCAAATCCCTGTCAAGGCACATACCTGGGTTGCAGGTCAGGTTCCTAGTAGGGGGCACATGAGAGGCGACCATACATTGATGTTTCTCTCCTCTTTCTCTCTCCTTTCCCCTCTGTCTAAAAATAAGTAGATAAAATCTTTTTTAAAAAAGAAAATTTATGAGAGGAAAATACTATGAACAATTATGTGCCAACAAACTGGATAACCTGGAAGAAATGGACAAATTCCTAGACATACAATCCTAGAAGATCAAGAAGGAATGCAAAACCTGAGCAAATAAATCCGTACCTATGAAATCAAATCAGCAATCAAAGTACTCTCAACAAAAACATCCTGGACTGGACTGTTTCACAGGTAAATTTTACCAAACACTTATCTTTGCTAAATTATTTCAACATATACAAATTAAGGAAAGGGTCTCAAGCTCACTCAAGCAAACTTCCTGGTTACTACGGTTATGTTGGAAACTGAAGAAAACAAGACACCTGCTTCACCAGCAATAGATTTTGAATCCTGGTAGGCACAATCACTGTGCCACAATCACTATGAGTGTCCTTTTCTGCTGACTTGGTGGCCCTCTGTCTCAGGTTTTAACAAAGACAGAACTGGGATGGGAATCTTTTCAGTGGGTGGTGAAGAACACCAGGACTGGAAGACTGGCCTTTAGTTTAACCTGAGGTATTCACATTTAGTCATTTAAATAAAGAAAAACTTAACAACTTGTCACTAAAATAGCAAGCCAAAGGACAATTTTTGTAGGAACTTAGTGACATGAATGTTTTGAAGAGCATGTGAGATACTGTTGCAGATAAAGCAGTAGGGCCCAGAGCCACTGCCCTTAGGGAGCAAGCTCTCTTTTGTACCCATGAAGCACTCAAGAAACCCTCTGATGTAAGGAGACCCTAGTCATTCCTTGAAGTAGGCAGCTGACTTGGAGTGAACTTTATGGAACAACAGATTAGAATCTAAAGGGAACTTGTGTTTGAATATTGGGAACAAATAAGTGCATCCCAAATCTAGATGTGAACCTTCTCTGGTAAGCCTGTGTCCTAGGAGGAAGATAAAATTAAAGTTCCATGTGATACCCTCTCCTGTGACATCTCTAAGTAGCCTCATGAATTGACTCAGCTAGACTACCATGGCCACCACCTACTCTAATTGTTCTCTTCTCTGCCTCCAAGGCCCAGTCTTTGTTGCCTTCCCTGTTTGCTCCTTGTTAATGTTCCCAGTCAATTGGCATATTTGTATCTCTGATTGGCATGATTAAACAATCCTTTCTTCAGGTCATATGACAGGTCTTGTGTGTTAGTCACAGAACACCAGGAATGCCCCAGAAGACTAGAGAACATAAACAGGTATTTTTTTCCAGCTCTGACATGCAAGGCACAGCACTCAGCTATATGGACAGAGTGCTACAGCCTTCAGGCCAGAATAACTACCGACAGAATTGTTGGTTTAGCTTAAATTTAGAATTTAGAGAGGTCTTAATTCTTGATTTAAGACTTTCTGTTTTCAGCGTTGCATTTGGACTTAGACTTACGAGACAGAGAGTGTGTGTGTTTGTGGGTGTATATGCATGCATGTGTGCACAATCATATGCGTGTGCACCTGTGTAAAGTAGATACTTTAGGGGCTAGACCTGCCTGACCTCTGAAAAATTTTCACTTGAACCCCAAATATGTTTCTGCTTTTGCAATCAGAGAGTCATTATCACTTGAGCTTAAAGTTAAAGGTGGATTGTAGAAGAAGAAAGAAAGAACTATCTCCTATGAAGTGTAAGTATCCCTATGAAGTGTAGATATTTATTTATTCCTCATAAAAAAGGGCCCATTGGTCTTTACCGAGATTTTATTTCTATTAGAATATCAATTTTCCAGCCTTCACATTTTATGGGTAAGGAAATTGTGTTCACTAAAGGGGGAGTGACATGTTTGTGGTCAATAGTTTTAGGAGTGAAATGAGATCTTCTGACACCTCAAGCAGGCATTTTCCATCACAGCACATTGCATCTTGATCTTTAGCACTCCACTTTTCTCCCAAAATCAGGGTAGGACAAAAGTAGGGTTACAGTTGTGAGCACATGAAACACAGAGTTTATTCTTGTATTATTTTTTATTAAGTATTATTTTCCATATGAATAACTGTAAACCTACTTTTTTCACACCCAGCATAGTGCCAAATTAAATCAGTTCTATGACCCTAATCCCCAAGTCTTAGGTAAAGTCTTCCTTAAACTCAGAATCAGGAAATATGATGGCTGGCCCCAGAGCTCCCATCTGAGTTTAAGAAGTGGTTTGTTGAGTATGCAGCTGAAAGGAAACATCCTATGTAAGGTGAAGTACTTGAACATGACACACAACCCTGCAACATTGTTACAATTTAAAAAAAAATATGTCAAGTACTGTACTAAATAAAATCACTACAGTATTGACAGGAGAGAGAACTCAGGATCTTTAACCTATTAATTCCCAAACAAGTGTCATCCACACTTCTAGTTTTAGTATTTTTCAGGGCCTGTGAGAGGACGATTACTTTGAAATCATTTGGTTTCATTTAATCCGAATAAAATGTATATGAATAAGATTTGTATTCACTTTTTTCTCTTATACATAGAAACATGAGAAATCACTAAAATGTCAATTCTATAAGAAAGAGACTGTGCCTGTCTTACTCTCTACTTTATTCCCATGACAAACACAGCACTTAGTATATAAGAAGCCTTCAGTAAATATTTACTTATTAAGTGAATAAACAAATGAAAAGTATGTGTAAATAAAATATATTTGATAGGGTTTTATTATATAGCAAAGATTCTATTATAAGATTTGTATATATTATGGTGTTTGATAGCTCAATCAAAATATACCATAGAAATATATGATTTATGCATAATTATAACTAAAAGTAGATTTCTCAGGTTAAAATGTTCACAAAGTCTGATAGTTTAAAAGAGTACAAAGACTTCAAGTTTATGGTAGTGGTGCATTAGCTCCTATTAGACTAATCATCCCATGGAAAATAACTATAAACAACTGGTCAACAAAAAAATTGAAGATACAAATAAATGGAAAGATATTCCATGGTAATTTATTGGAAGAACTAATATTGTTAAAATGACCATACTATCCAAAGTGATCTACAGATTCAATGCAAAATCTCATCAGAGAAACATATATTTATTAAGAGTCAAATGGAGGACAGGCAGGTCCAAGATAGTGGCATACAAAGATGCTGAGCTCACTCCCTCCCAAGAACACCTCAAATATACAGTGGTATTTAGAGCAACTTCTCCTGAGAAACAACTGGGGGGCAATTGAACAACTTTTGTACAAGAAATAAGAGGAAGAGAAATTGCATGCAGAATGTTGGGGAGCCTTGAAATCTCTCTGGAACTGAGGAAACTATCTAGGACTGGAGGAACTTCCATTGTTTAAGTTTCCTCTGAACTTGCATAGAAGGTAGAAGCTCTATCCAGGTGGTCTAGCCAACCTGAAGGACTGCTACAGTGTGTCCTGAGCCACCTCTCCTGGAGCTAGCTTCAGCAGGTAAAAGAATATACCATAGCACATGCACATAGGACACTTTCATCTGGAAATTGATTCAACAGGTACAACAGAATACTGCTTCACACACCCACTAGGATGCCCATGTAGACAGGGCTACTTTGTCCAGAGAAATTATGAAATTTACACACACAGGGCTGTCCTGAGCACAGGAAGTACATAATTAGCAAGGTACTAAACACACACGCAGGACTTCCCCATCTGGGGAAAGTATAGAACTAGCAAGACACTACGGTACATACACATAAGGCTTCCCTAACAAGAGAAAGTGTGAAACTGCCAGGGTGCTATGGTGTGTATATAGGTAAGCCTCACCCATACCTGGTTTGTGCAACAGGTGATTAAAGCAGTAGGGCATGTCAGGTGCACACTTAGTCCTTCCCATATGAAAAGAACAAGGAAGCATGCACACATCAGGTTTCCCCCAATCTGACTGTTCTGGCCATGGACAGACAATACAAGAGGGAGCTACCACACACAAGTATACACCAGGCTGTCCCACACAGAACTAATTCTTTCTGGCCAGGTATAATACCAAACGCTTCACACGTCTGCACCAACTCCTACTGGACTGCCCAAACTATCCACCACCCAGTCTACACAAAGGTTACGTATATACAAGACTACTTTTTTCAAGATAAGGAAACATAGCTATTCCATCTAAGTCATAGGATCAAAGCCAATCAAACAAAATGGAGTAACAAAAGAATATGCCCCAAATGAAGATACAAGAGAAAAACCTAGAGGAAAATTCTAATATGTGAACAAAAGTAATTTTCCTGATAAAGAATTCAAAGACATAGTCATAAGCATGCTAAACAAACTTTACAGTAGAATAGAAGATCCCAGAAAGAATTTAGACAAAAAGTTAGAAAGTATAAATAAAAGCTAATCAGAACAAAAAATACTGTAAGTTAAATAAAGAATGCATTAAAATAAATTGACAGAAGATTAGTTAATATAAAGGAAGGAATTAGCTCATTGGAAAAAAGAACAGTTAAAATCACTCATTCAGGACAGCAAATGAAAGAATAATTTTAAAAAATGAGGACAGTATAAGAGACCGTGGGATAACATAAAGTATTCTAACATTTGAATTGCAGGAATTACAGAAGGAGGAGAGAGAGAAAGGGATAGAAAGAATATTTGAAAAAAATATTGGCTGAAATCTTTTCTAATCTGGGGAAGAAAACAGACATTCAGGTCCAGGAAGGACAGAGTTTCAAACAAGATGAACCCAAAGATGCCCAGAGGAAGACCTATTGTAGTTAATATTGCAAAAGTAATTCCAGTACTGTGTTGAATAAGAGAGGTGAAAGTGGACATCCGTATCTTGCCCCTGATGTTAAGGGGACTGACTGCTCTTAGTTTTTGCCTATTGAATATAATGTCAGCAGTAGATCTGTCATATATGGCCTTTGTTATATTTAGGTATGCTTTCTCTATTCCCACTTTGCTGAGAGTTTTTATCATAAATGGGTGTTGGATTTTATCAAATACTTTTTCTACATTTATTGATAGGATTATGTGGTTTTTACCCTTGATTTTTTATGTAGTATATCACATTTATTGATTTGTGAATGTTGTACCAACTTTGTATGCCCAGAATACATTTTTACACAGCAAAGGAAACCATCAACAACATAAAAAGACAACTCACTGAATGGGAAAGGATATTTGCCAATACATCTGATATAAGGTGTTAATATACAAAATTTATAAAGAACTTATAAAATTCAACACCAAAACAAAACAAATAAACAATCCAACTCAAAAAATGGACAAAGGACCTAATAGACACTTTTCCAAAGAGGACATGCAGATGGCCATTAGACATGAAAAAATGCACAATGTCATTAATCATCAGAGAAATGCAAATTAAAACTATAATGAGGTATCGCCTCACACCAATCAGAATGTATATATCAGTAAATCAACAAACAACAAGTGCTGCCAAGGATGTAAATAAAGGGGAACCCTTTTGCAGTGTTGGTGGGGATGCAGTTTGGTGCAGCCACAGTGGAAAGCAGTATGGAGTTACCACAAAAAATTGAAAATGGAACTACTTCATGACCCAGTGATTACACTTCTGGAAATTTATCTAAAGAAACCCAAAACACTAATTCGACAGAATATAAGCAACACTATGTTCATTGCTGCATTATTTACAATAGCCAAGATTTGGAAGCAGACCAAGTATTCATCAGTAATGAGTGGAGGAAACAGCTGTGATACACTTACACAATGGAATACTAGTTGGTTATAATAAAGAAGAAAATTTTACACTTTGCAAAAGCATGGGTGGACCTGGAGAAAATTATACTAAGTGAAATAAGCCAGTCACAGACAGACAAATACCATATTATTTTATTCATATGTCAAATCTAATGAATAAACTGAACTAAAAAGTAAAAATAAAGACAGTCATAGATAGAGAGCAGGCTCACAGCTCTTTAGGTAGGGGATTGAGGGATGGAAGAATTGAAACAGACAACAGTGTGGTGATGGTGGAGGGAGGGGGCAGGTGGAAGCAGAAGAAGGTATAAAGGGAATAAATGGTTATGGAAAAATACAATAAAAATAAACTATTTTAAAAAGATAAAGAGAAAAAATTGAAGGGATGTAGAGGATACTGGCCAGCAGTATCCATCCCTGCTGTGGATGCTTGTCAAAACACAAGAAATACATACACAGAGACAACCAGATCCTGTGGGGGAATAAAGACAGCATGGCCCACTCTCTCTAGTGGACAGCGCGTCATCTCTCTACCCAAGTAGGGCTTTATTAAGAAAGCAGACTCTATTTGTGGATTCATAGTCTGGCAGAAAGTATCAAGGTGAATAGATGACCCAAAAAGATGCTGACAGAACTTCTGCTGTGATTCTGGACAGAGATTGGAGTTTTATCATATGAAAGGACTACAGGTTCAAAAGGTTTCCTGTCTATGCCTTTAAATTCTAACTCAATAACATTCTCCAGCAAACAGATCTCACAGGATCTTGCATACTCTATGTCCCAGGCCTGATAACCCCAGGGGTCCACCATCTCTAGTCTGGGCTGCACCCCTTAGCTATCTCTGCAGGCCTGAGTTGGGCAGGAGTGACAAAGGCAGCCAGGAGAAACTTGGATTTCTCACATCTAAGAACTAAGACTCAGGCTTTGACAAAGTGGAGGGGGCAGGGGTTGATGTCAATCACCCCTTCATTTCCACAGCTCCGTGTCTCTTCCCTGAGGCCTCCACATGATGAGGCCTGTCTTAGGCAATTCCCTTCATGGGAAATCTTACCTGTCATTGGCTAACTGAATAAGCTAGGAGGCCAGGCACTGAAAAGGCAGCGTTCATGCCAGAGAAATAAGTTTTGTCTCCTTGGTGGCTCCTGGTCTGGAGGTCTTTCACTCAGCCTAAGTCATGGGAGGTTACAGCTCCCTGAGACCAGGCAGGGCGGTCCCCAACAAAGGGAACCACAAACAAAAATTCAAGGAGCCTGAAATCATATCAACCCTATTGTCCAACCACAGTGGAATGAAACCAGAAATCAACTACAAGAAAAAAAGTGGAAACAATATTAAGATTAAACAACATGCAACTAAACAACCAAAGAATCAAAGATGAAATAAAAAAACTATACTGACACAAATAAAATGAAAACACAACTTTTTTAATTTTATTGGAAACAGCAAAAGTAATTCTACCAGGAAAGTTTATACCAGCACAGACCTTCCTGAAAAAATAAAAGACATATCCCACATAAGAAAGTTATCTTTAAATCTAAAAGAACTAAAAAGGTACAAATAAATGAAAGTCAAACAATTAAAAGAAAGGAAACAAAACACTGAGCAGAAATAAATGAAATAGAGACTAGGAAAAAATAGAAAATATCAATGAAACCAAAAGCTTGCTCTTTAAATGGATAAATAAAATTGACAACCCCCTAGGCAGACTCATAAAAAAGGAGTGTCCCCAAATAAATTGAATCAGAAATAAAAATGATAAGTAACAACCAATATCACCCTTCTGTTCATTGCACCATTATTTACAATATTCAAGATAAGGAAGCAACTTAGGTGTCCATCTATCCATCAAAGGATGAATGGATAGAGAAGAACCCTAGAACTTCTAGATAAGATGGAAATGTAGGCAGATACACTTTGCCTTCTCACACAACCAAAAGAAGGACAGCAACCAATTTAAAAGAGAAAAATAACCAGAACAGAAAATCAAACTGCATGGATGTCTGACAACCAAGGAACTAAAGAAGAAACATTCATCCAGACCAGAAGGAGGGGTGGAGACTGTCACCTAGGGCAGAGAGGATGTGTGGCAATGTGGCAGGGTCATTTCACATCATTTTTCCCAGCTCTTAAAATACTCACATTCTCTCTACACCTTTAACAAACTTTGCTAGTTGGTTGTGGGTAGGGTAGTTGTTGCATTGTTTTTTCAATTTTACTGCTAGAACTTCACTAATTCTGTATTTCAAATATCGAATTTTACTGGTCCCCTCTCCTTCTCTTGTTTTCATCTGAAATTTTAATTTTTGCCATTTTAGATTTTTTCTTTTTCTTTTTTGTCTTTCTTCTTTTTCTTTTCATCCTGCCCTTTTATTTTTATTCTTTCTACTTTCCTTTTCCCTTACAACCCAAATTTTAATTTTTTCTCTCTTAGCCTGGTTTTTGTTTCACACTCTTAGTATTCCCTCTCCCTCTATCATTTCAAAATCACTTCCCAGTTCTCTAAATATCTCTTAGACATTTCTTGGTTTATTTTTTCCCTCTTATTCCCATAATGACTATATTAATTTTAGGTTGTTTATTGTTGATAGTACTGTGGTGGATTTTTCTCTCAAATTGGGCTCCTATATTTTCATTAATTATTTACTATATTTCCTTCATTTTCTTTCTCTCACTTTATTTTACATTATTTTAATTTCTCTTTAAACCTAATATTACACACTTCCTTTCTCATACCCCATTCCATACTCTTCATTCCCTTATTCATTCATGAGGTAAACTTTACCTTCTCTCTTTCTATTGCTCCAACTCCCAACCCTTATTAGTGCCTCCCTCTACATTCTCAGTATCATTTCTCTGTCAGTGGGTCACCTTATATCCACTCTCCTTATTTATAATAGTCTTATTCTCATTATACCTTATTAACTGGTTCATTTGCTATTGATAGTGGGATTGTGGAGAGGAGTTATATTTGCAGGTGTGAGTTTGTTTCTTGGGCTCTGTGGTTTTATTGGGCAGCACCTGTACAACAGCACAAAAATGTGGAGGGTGGAGTGACCCTTAGTCAATCAGTGGCACTTAAGGACCCATGAAAGAATGACCCAACAACACTGAAAAGCCAATTACATCCAGAAAACCAGCATAAAAAGCATAACAGATATCTTAAGAACATCAAGTTCAGGTGATCAAGGAGACTGCCCCAATGAATCTCTCAGACCACCTGCCATATATATTCACACCACAAAGTCAGAAAGTCAAAACAGAACAATTTAAGAAGCAGAAACAAAGAAGGAGAGTCTCACAAACACTGGGAAGACAAAGAAACAAATCCCAATCAAAAGGAAAGGAGTAACCCTCAGATGAATGTAAATGAAATAGAGGCAAGTAAACTATCAGATATTGAGTTCAAAACAATGGTTATAAGGAAGCTCAATGAGCTCAGTGCAAATTACCAAAAACTACATAAAAATTACAAGGAGCTTACTCAAAACTATATCAGCACAAAAAAAGGACATAGAAATAATTATCAAAATCCAAGATGGACTGAAGAATACAATTTCTGAATTAAAGAACACAGTAGCAGGAATCAAAAGCAGGTTCAATGGAACAGAGGACTGAATTAGTGAGATGGAAGACAAAGTGGAAGAAAACCCCCAAAAAATGCAAGAAAAGGGAAAAAAGACTGAAAAAAAATAAAGAGGGGTAAAGGGAAATGCAGGACAACATGAAATGGAGTAATATCCATATAATAGGGATACCAGAAGGAGAAAAAGAGGAGCAAGGGATAGAAAACCTGTTTGAAAAAGTAATGATGGAAAACTTCCCTGATTTGATGAGAGACAAAGCCACACAAGTCCAGGAAGCAGAGAGGGTCCCAATCAAGAAGAACCCAAAGAGGCTCACTGCAAAGCACATCATAATTAAAATGGCACAATTTAAAGACAAAGAGAGAATCTTTAAAGCAGCAAGGGAGAAACAGGAAATAATATACAAGGGAGCCCCAATAAGGCTAGCAACTGAATTCTCAAAGAAAACATTACAAGCCAGAAGGAAAAGGAAAGAAACATTCTGAGTAATTAAAAACAATGGATTTCAACTGAGACTACTATATCTAGCAAGGCTCTCAATTAAAATGGAAGGCCAAATAAGGAGCTTCCCAGACAAAAGAAGGCTCAAAGAATACACCTTCCACAAACCAGCAATGCAAATATGCTAAAGGGACTACTTTAAGAAGATGGACAAAAAAGGTGAAAGAGAAAGGAACAAAGGTACCAAGAGAGTAAAATGACAATGACTAAACCTATCAATAATAACCTTAAGTGTAAATGGATTAAATGTTCCAATCAAAAGACATAGGGTAGCTGAATGGATCAGAAAACAAGACCAACACATATGCAGCCTACAAGAAACCCGCCTTACAACAAAAGACCCACACAGACTAAAAGTGAAGGGCTAGAAAAAAATATTCCAAGCTAATAGACAGGGGAAAAAAGCCTGGGTAGCAATACTTATATCTGACAAAATAGACTTCAAAACAAAGGCTATAAAAACACACTCAGAAAGAAACTTTATAATACTCAAGGGAAGAATTCATCAAGAAGACATAAACATTATAAACATATATGCACTCAACATAGGAGCACCCAAATACATAAGGAAAATCTTGCAGTTTTTCAACAAACATATAGACAACAACACTATTATAGTAGGGGAGTTTAACTCTCCATTGTCAACAATGGATAGATCTTCCAAACAAAATATCAACAAAGATATTTTGACATTGAACAATGTCCTAGATCAAATGGACTTAACTAATATATAGAGAGCCTTTCTTCCCAAAGAAGAAAAATTCACATTTTTTTCAAATGTGCAAGAAAAAATTTCAAACATAGACCACATGATAGGACACAAAACAAGCCTCAACAAATTCAAGAAAATTGAAATCATATTAAGCATCTTCTCAGACCACAAGGGCCTGAAATTAGAAACCAACCCCAAGAAAAAAACTCAAAACCACTCAAACTCATGGAAATTGAATAGCATAGAATTAAACAATACATGGGTGAAGAATGAGATCAAGAAAGAAATCAAAAAGTTTCTGGAAGCAAATGAAAATGAACTCACAACAATCCAAAACCTATGGAAGGCAGCAAAGTAGTCTTGAGAGGGAAATTCATAGCAATATAGGCCTACCTAAAAGAGATAGAAACATTATAAATAAACAACCTAACCATACATCTACAAGAATTGGAGGAATAATGAAGAAAGCCCAGAGCAGATAGAAGGAAGTAAATAAGGAAGATCACAGCAGAATTACATTACACAAAAACTAAAAGAACAATTTAAAGGATCAATAAATCCAGGAGCTGGTTCTTTGAAAAGATAAAAAAAAATTGATATACCTTTAACCAGATTCATTAAGAAAAAATGAGAGACAAAGCAAATAAATGAAATCAGAAATGAAAGAGGAGAAATTACAACTGATACCAAACACAGAGGATTGTAAGAAATTAACAAAGAACTATATGCCAAGAAATTTGAAAACTTAGAAAAAATGGGCCAATTTCTAGAAAAATATAATCTTCCAAAACTCAATGAAGAAGAAGCAGAAAGCCTAAACAAATTAATAACAGCTGGTGAAATTGGAGTAGTAATAATAAAAGAAAAATCCTGTCACACAAAAGCCCAGGACCAGATGGTTTCACAAGAGAATTTTATAAAAACGTTTAAGGAAGAATTAACCTCTATACTTCTCAGACTATTCCAAAAATAAAGAGGGAAGACTTCCAAATTCTTTTTATGAGGCCAGCAACAACCTAATCCCTATAACAGACAAAGACACAACAAAGAAAGAAAACTACAGCAACTATCACTGAAGAACGTAGACGCTAAAATCCTCAACAAAATATAGGCAAACCGCATCCAGCAATATATCAAAAAGATTGTACACCATGATCAAGTGGGATTCATCCTAGGGTTGAAAGGATGATACAATATTTGCCAATCAATAGATGTAATACATCACATAAATGAAAGCAAAGACAGAAATCACATGGTAACATCAATAGATGTGGGGAAAGCATTTGATAAGGTACAGTATCCATTCATGATAAAACATTCAGCAAAAAGGGAGCATTCCTCAATATAATAAATTCCATATAGGTCGACCTAAAGCTAACACCATACGTAACGGGCAAAAACTGAAAGCTTTCCCACTAAAATAAGCAACAAGACAAGGATGTCCACTCTCACCTCTTCTATTCAACATAGTATTGGAAGTCATAGTCCCCGCAATCAGATAAGAAAAAGGAGGATGTAAAACTGTCATTGTGCAGATGACATGATAGTGTACACAGAAACCCTACAGACTCAACCACAAAACTGCTCAACATAATAAATGAATTTGGCAAAACAGTGGGATACAAAGTCAATATTCAGAAGTCCAAGGCATTTTTGTACACCAACAATGAAATATCAGAAACAGAAATTAGGGAGAAAATCCCATTTGATATAGCAAAAAGAAAAATAAAACCTAGAAATAAACCTAACCAAGGAGGTAAAAACCTGTTTTCAGAAAACTACATAACACTAAAGAAAGAAATTAAAGAAGACACAAATAAATGGAAGCACATACCACATTCATTCAATGGAAGAATTAACATCATCAAAATGTCCATATTACCCAAAGCAATTTATAGATTCAATGTAATCCCTATTAAAATACCAATGACAAATTCCACAAATATAGAAAAAAACATTTCAAAAATTTATATGGAACCATAAATTACCTTGAATAGCCAAACAATTTTGCAAAAGAAGAACAAAGTGGTGGGATCACCATTCCTGACCAAACCATTTTACAAGTCCACGGTAATCAAAACATTCTGGTACTGGCATAAGAACAGATACATAGATCAATGGGACAGAATAGAGAACCCACACATAAACCCAAGTCTCTATGGTCAATTAATGTTCAACAAAGTGGGGAGAAGCATAAAATGAGTAATAAAAGCCTCTTCAACAAATGTTGTAGATTGGGACAGCTGCATGCAAAAAATGAATCTCAATCACCAAACTTACACCATATGCAAAAATAAAGTCAACATGGATAAAAGACTTAAAAATAAGTCACGATACCATAAAAGTCCTTCAGGAGTACATAGGCAGGAAAATGTTAGACATTCCATGTAGCAATATTTTCACTGATATGTCTCCTAGTGCGTGGTATATAAAGGAAAGTATAAACAAATGGGATTCCATCAAAATAAAAAGCTTCTGCATGGCTAAAGAAAACAGTGTTAAAATAAAAAGAGAACCAACTGTATGGGAAAACATATTTGCCAATGATACCTCAGACAAGGGTTTAATCTCCAAAATATATAAAGAACTTATACGACTCCACTCTAAGACAAGCAACCCAATTAAAAAATGAACAAAGGCCTTGAACACACACTTCTCTAAGGAAGACACACAGAGGATCCAGAGACACATGAAAAGACGCTCAATATTGCTAGCTATCAGAGGAGATACAAATTAAAACCACAATGAGATACCACTTTACACCAGTCAGAATGGCCATCATAAACAAAGCAACAAACAACAAGTGTTGGAGAGGTTATGGAGAAAAAGGGACCCTCGTGTACTGTTGGTGGGATTGCACACTGGTACAACCACTATGGAAAACAGTATGGAATTCTCTCAAAAAAACTAAAAATGGATCTGTGTTTTGACTCAGCAATTCCACTGCTAGGATTATATCCTAAGAACCCTGAAACACCAATACAAAAGAACCTATGCACTCCAATGTTCATAGCAACACAATTTACAATAGCCAAGTGCTAGAAGCAACCTAGATGCCCATCAGTAAATGAATGGATGAAAAAACTATGGTACATTTACACAATGGAATACTATTCAGCAGAAAGAAAGAAGGAGCTCCTACCCTTTGTGACAGCATGGATGCAACTGGGAAGCACTATGCTAAGTGAAATAAGCCAGGAGGTAAAAGACAAATACCATATGATCTCACCTTTAACAGCAACCTAAAGAACAAGGCAGAGAAACAAGCAAAAATATAGCCAAAGACACTGAAATAGAGAAAGGTCTGACAGTGTTCAGAGTGGAGAGGAGAGGGAATTTCAGGGGAAAAGGGCAAGGGTTTACAGGAAGAAGTATAAAAAACACATGGATAAAAACTAGGGGTGGGTAGAAATGGGAGGGAGGGGGGTGGTCTGGGTGGGTGGGTTGGGATGGAAGTAAAAGATAGAAAATTGTACTGCAACAGCAATTAAAAAATATTTTAAAACATAATGATTAGAAAAAAAAAAAGAAAGAAGGAGCTCCTACCCTTTACAACAGCATGGATGGAGCTGGAAAGCATTATGCTAAGCACAAAAAGCCAGGTGGTGAGGAACCAATACCATATGATCTCACCTTTAACAGGAACCTAATCAACGAAACAAACAAACAAGCAAAATATAACCAAAGACACTGAAATTGAGAATAGGCTGACTGTGACCAGAGAGGAGAGGGGAGGGAATTTCAGGGAAAAAGGGTGAACGGTTTGCAGGAACAAGTATAAAGGACACATGGACAATAATGGAAGGGGGGTAGAAATCGAAGGAAGGTGGGGAGGGCTGGGGGGTGGGCTGGGATGAGGATAAAAGGCAGTAAACTGTACTTGAACAAGAATTTAAAAATCACTTAGATGTTATAATTAGCAGATAGGAGTTTTAATCTCTGTTCTAGGACATAAAGAAAATCATACTTTCTTAGCCTTGCAGAAACTTTTTAAATTTGATGTTGTCCCATTTGTTTATTCTTTCCTTTATCTCCCTTGCCCTATGGGACATACTGGTGAACACATTGCTGTGTGGTATATTTGAAACTTTCCTGCCTATGTTCTCCTCTAGGACTTTAAGTTGTGGTGTCACAACTTATATTTAAGTCTTATCCATTTTAATTTTATTTTGGTGCATGGTGTAAGTAGGTGGTCTGGTTTCATTTTTTAGCATGTATTTGTCCAGATCTCCCAACACCATTTATTGAAAAGGCTATTTTTACTTCATTTTATGCTCTGGTCCCCTTTGTTAAATATTAATTAACCATAGAGACTTGGGTTTATTTCTGGGCTCTCTATTCTGTTTTTAGACGATGTGTCCATTCTTACATCAGCACCAGACTGTTTTGATTACAGTGGCCTTGTAATGTAGTTTGATATCAGGTGTTGTGACCCCTCCTACTTTGTTCTTCTTTCTCAAAATTACTGCTGCTATTCGCAGTCATTTATGGTTCCATATAAATTTCTGGAATATTTGTTCTAAATCTATGAAATATATCCTTTGTATTTTAATAGTGACTGTATGAATCTATGTTTGTTTTCTGTAGTATAGACATTTTAATGATGTTAATTCTTCCAATCCATGAACACAGTATGTGCTTCCATTTATTTGTGTCTTACTTAATTTCTTTCTTCTGTGTTCTGTAGTTTTCTGAGTACAGGTCTTTTACCTCCTTGGTTAAGTATATTCCTAAGTACTTTATTTTTTTTTATTGCTATAGTGGGCGGAGTTTTTTTCCTAATTTCTGTTTCTGACAGTTTCATTGTTGGTGTACAAAAATGTCTTTGATTTCTGAATATTGACTTTGTATCCCAATCTTTTGCCAAACTCATTTATTATGTTCAGTACTTTTTTGAGTGGAGTCTATAGAGTTTTTTATGTAAACTATGATGTACACATCTTCAAATGATAGTGTTACTTCATTCTTTCAAATTGGATGCCTTTTATTTTGTTTTCTTGTCTGATCACTGTGGCTAGAACTTAGAGTACTATATTGAATAAAAGTGGTGAAAGCAGACATCCTTATTTTGTTCCTGATCTTAAAGCTAAAGTTTTTAGTTTTTGCTAATTAAGTAAAACTTCTGCATGGCTAGAGAACACATCAACAAAATGAAAAGGGAACCAACCATATGGGAAAATATATTTTCCAATGATACTTTGGACAAGGGTTTGATCTCCAAATTATATAAAGAACTCATGTGACTCCACTCCAGGAAGACAAAAAAAAAAAAAAAAAAAAAAAAAAAAAAAAAAAAAAAAAAAAAAAAAAAAAAAAAAAAAAAAAAAAAAAAAAAAAAAAACAATGAAAAAATGGGCAAAGGACTTGAACAGACACTTTTCCAAGGAGGACATACAGAGGACCCAGAGATATACGAAAAAATGCTCAGGATCACTAGCCATCAGAGATGTAAATTAAACCAGAATGAGACATCACTTCACACTGGTCAGAATGACCATCATAAACAAATTAACAAATAAGTGCTGTTGAGGTTGTGAAGAAAAGGGAACCCTAGTTCACTCTTGGTGGGAATGCAGACTGGTAGAACCACTGTGGAAAGCAGTATGGCATTTCTTTAAAAACCTAGATATGGAACTGCCTTTTGACCCAGCAATACCACTGCTGGGATTATATTGTAAGAATCTTGATACACCAATTCAAAAGAACCTATGCACCCCAATGTTCATAGCTTCACTATTTACAATAGTCAAGTGCTGGAAACAGCATAAGTGCCCATTAATAAATGAGTGGATCAAAAACTATGGTATATTTATACAATAGATTACTATGCAGCAGAAAGAAAGAAAGAACTTCTACCCCTCATGACAGCATGGATAGAACTGGAGAGTATTATGCTAAGTGAAATAAGCCAGATGGTAAAAGACCATTGCCTTATGATCTCACATACTAAGTGAAAGAAGCCAGATGGTAAAAGACCATTGCCTTATGATCTCACATATTAAGTGGAACCTAAGCAACAAAACAAGTAGAACCAGGGAAATGGATATAAAGAATAAACTGGCAGTAACCAGAGGGGAGAAGGAGATAACACAAGAAAGATGGTTAGGGTCAAGATAAGGAACGTGTATAAAGGAATCATGGACATGGACAACAGTGTAGGAATTGATTGTCGGTACCAGGAACCATGGGGTGGGCAGGACAAGAAAGAGATGCAGGGAAAAACTGGGACATCTATAACTGAACAAGAATAAAAAATGAAAATAAATAAAGGAAAAAACTAAAAAGAAAATCATACTTGTAATGAATGAACAACTAGAGAAACTCATCAGAGAAGTGCATAGTTATTAAGGATCAATTGGAAATTCTAAATCCAAAAATAGAACCTAAAACATAATTTTACTAGGCTACATAACAGGAGAGGGGAAGTAACAAAAGATTCAGTGAACATCAACATTGATCATAGAAATTAACCAGTTGAAGAATTAAGAGTAAAAGATGAAAGAAAAATGAAAAAAGTCTCAGTGACAAAATTAGATCATATAAAATACATAAAATTAGTGTAATTAGTGTCCTAGAAAGGAAAAGATAGAGGGAAAATGGCACAGGATGTTTTCAAAAATAATGACCAAAAATTTCCCAAATTTGGTGAAAGACATAAATTTACCTATTCAAGAAGTTTAAAAGACTTCAAAGACTTTAGAGTGATAATGTACAGAACATCTATATTGAAGTATTTATCAATACTTCTTTCTTATTTTGTGTATCATTGGAAAACATAATTCTATGACTGTTCATGTGTTTAATTGCTTCTATTTATACTGGAGGTTATCATGGGAACCATCTTTCTCTTACATTCTCATTCTTCTTTCGTCCTCATAGAATATGATCAGACAACACTTCCTTCTTTTAGGGTTTAGCTGGTCCTAAATTATTTTAATTTAAGATATAAGAATATTTAACTCTAAAACAAAACTTTGAATTTAGAACCCTTTTGAACTTAAAAATATGGCATACATTTATAAGCAAAGAAGGAACAGATTTTATGGCATCAAAGAAAGCTCATTATCTTTTGCTTGCACTAGAGTTCAGTTTATCCCACAAGATAATAAATAGGAGTCCTGAAACCTCAATGACTTCTTATTTTCATAAGGGAGATTTTAATTTAGAAACAGCTGAAGCTGGATCATTTAAATTTTGGGGGCCTATTTCTCCATGCCCCTGACATAACAAGAATGATCTGTACTGTCTGAGCATTGCCCTTGTGGCTTTGCTGAGAATGCACACACTCAGAATCAGTATTTGATGCCCATGGCATGCCTAGGTCATCTAGAGATTGTAAAATTGTAAAATCACATACATTTTGGGATATTGTTCCTTGGAAGAGGCATGTCTAGATATCGGGGGAGGGGGAGAGTATATAGCTCTTCAGACATCTCTCCAGAACAAAGAAGCTAAGATGCCTGTTGAAGGGCTTCATTCTCTGTTGGTTGATCCTTCCCAACAGAAAACTAGAAATTAGCCTTTCAACTTAGGCCAATGAGACATGTTTGTTTGGCCAACAGCACAGGTAAGTGAGGTGTGGCTCAAGGCCTTGGAAATCAACCCACAGTGACATGTGATTCTAAGTCCTTGTTGCCAACATTGACCATACTTTTGTAGGCTCCATACAGAGAATATGAAAACCATCTTTTCCCTTCATGTTAAGTATCTCCTTTATTATTATCATCAATATTTGGAGGAATTTAAAAATTATGCTGTGTTTTGCAAAAAGATGCAAGCTGCCAAATTCTCTGCATGAGATGGAGGGTTAGTCATTTGGCACTGTCACTTTTCCTCATTCACTTTGGTGTGAAGATTCATTTCAGCAAGGAAGAATCAGTATGTCCACTGAGACATGTGATTTTTCTCAGTGTCACTGCTAGTGCCAACTTGTAGTAAATTTGGCACCTAACTTATTGTGATGAATCCATTGTAGTTGACAGGCATCTGGCTGTGCTGCCTGGAATTAACTGTGAGAGGTCAGAAGTGCTGTCAGTGTCCAGGAATGAACAAAATCAGATAACAAGTGGGGCTGCCACTTTTCCCTGAGCTTTTACAAACTGGAGAGTTCAGGATCAGATAGACAAAAGTGCACATGATCTTTGAGATTAAGGGTCTGAGCTACAATTAGAAATATTTATAGCTTGTCACAAAAACTTAAATTGTTATAAAAATAGGACATTAAAAAAAACCTCTCGACTTCTGGCCAAGAAGCAGGCATAGGTAGAGACACTGTGCCTCCTTGCACAACCAAAAGAAGGACGTAACAATTTAAAAACAAAAACCTACCAGAACTGACAGAAAATTGAACTGTATGGAAGTCTGACAACCAAGGAGTTAAAGAAGAAATATCCATCCAGACCAGTAGGAGGGGTGGAGACATGCAGCAAGGCAGAGAGGACTCTTGGCAAAACAATGGTGGAGGACCAACTCAGGCAATGGTTGGCCAGAAAGGGGGTGGAGTGGGTGGTCCCACAATCACTTGCAGGTAAATGGGCAGGAACACCTGGGGAGCAAGACAGACCTCTCAACCTGGGATCCGAACATGGGGAAATGAAGCCTCAAACCACTGATTGAAAACCCCTGTGGGGGTTGAGGCCACAGGATAAACTCCCAGCCTCACAGGAGAGTTCACAGGGGAGACCCACAGGGTCCTGGAATGTACACAAGCTCACCCACCTGGGAATAAGCATTAAAAGGGCCCAATTTGCTTGTGGGTAGTGGGGAAAGTGACTAAAATCTGTTAGAGAGCTGAGCAAGCAAAATTGTTCCCTCTTGACTCCTTCCCCACAAACAGTGTCACAAAGCATTGAGGTGGGTTACCCCTCCTTAATGAGCACCTAAGGCTCTGCCCCTTATGAAACAGGTGAACCAAGACAAAAAACATGCCCCAAATGAAAGAACAGCTCAAAGATCCAGAAAGAAACACAACTAAGTAACGAAGAGATAGCCAACCTATCAGATGCACAGTTCAAAACACTAGTAATAAGGATGCTCACAGGATTGGTTAAATTTGGTCACAAATTAGATGAAAAAATGAAGACAATGCTAAGTGAATTAAAAGAAAATGTACAGGGAACCAGTAGTGATGGGAAGGAAACCACCGGGACTCTAATCAATGGTGTGGACCAGAAGGAAGAAATAGACATTCAACCAGAACAGACTAAAGAAACAAGAATTCAAAAAAATGAAGAGAGGCTTAGGAACCTCCAGGACATTTTAAATGTTCCAACACCCAAATTATAGGAGTGCCAGAAGGCGAAAAGGAAGAGCAACAAATTGAAAACTTATTTGAACATATAATGAAGGAGAATTTCCCCAATCTGGCAAAGGAAATAGACTTTCAGGAAGTCCAGGAAGCTCAGAGAGTCCCAAACAAGTTGGACCCGAAGAGGAACACACAAAAGCACATCATAATTACATTACTCACGATTAAAAATAAGGAGAGAATCTTAGAAGCAACAAGAGAAAAGAATACAGTTCCCTACAAAGGAGTTACCATAAGACTCAGCTGATTTCTCAAAAGAGACTTTACAGGAAAGGAGCTGGAAAGAAGTATTGCAAGTCATGAAAGGCAAGGACCTACATCCCAGATTGCTCTATCCAGCAAAGCTCTCATTTAGAATGGAAGGGCAGATAAAGTGCTTCTTAGATAAGGTCAAGTTAAAGGAGTTCATCATCACCCAGCCCTTATTATATGAAATGTTAAAGGGATTTATCTAAGAAAAAGAAGATACAAAATATGAACAGTAAAATGACAGCAAACTCACAGTTATCAACAACCACACCCAAAACAAAAACAAAAGCAAACTAAACAAACAACTAGAACAGAACCAAAACCACAGAAATGGAGATCACATGGGGGTTTATCAATGGGGGAGTGGGAGAGGGAGAGCAGGGGAAAAGGTACAGAGAGTAAGTAGCAAAAATGGCAGGTAGAAAATAGACGGGGGCAGTTAAAGATACTACTGGAAATGTAGAAGCCAAAGTACTTATATGTATGACCCATGGACATGAACTAAGGGGGGGAATGTGGGTGGGAGGGGGTGTGCAGGGTGGAGGGGAATAAAGGGGGGAATGGGACAACTGTAATAGCATAATTAATAAAATAGATTAAAAAAAACTCTCCACAGCTAGGCATAATTGTACTCCCCCATCTTGTTTAAAATTCTTTTGTCTTAATGGCACAAAGTGTTCAGTAAGAAATGCCAGAATCCTGCTCCTGGGTTGGCAGAGTAACTACCTGCTTTAAAATCAAGTTTATTTTAATTACCACACAAATATTTGAAAAACATATTAATATATTTCAATCCATATGCATACACCTAGAAAAGACTATACCTGCTACTTTAATAGGGTTCAAATATGCCTAGAGATGGGGCATGAATTGGGATGGTGCAGACATTTATTAGTAGATATTTGAGCAGGGGACCACAGTGTACTTCTATTTGGTAACCACAAAGCATCTCAGAACCTGATTGAGCTAGACATTAAGTTCTCCAATGCAAGGTGATATTTGTGATTATCTTAAATTATATGACTTGCTTTATCAGTGAATGGAATTTTTAAAAATAGCCTGCTGCTTTAATAAAATTGAGTGAATTGAAAAAAATCCCTCAGAGTGACTTTCCACAATCAAGAATTCTAATGACACCCAAACGGTCTATTTTAAATTCTAGTATCACGTATTATGGTATAGTCAGAAATTTGACACTATAAAATTTGCGACATGGGAGACTAATTCATTGTAAATAACCTGAAACTGGAAGTTCAATAAGTTTTACATTGCAGGACAGTATAAACTTTGGCTGAATTAGTCAAGCATGGCATTTTAGCTCAGGACCATTAGATACTAGCAATACCCAGAAAAAGAGAAAGTAAAGGCTGAAGTGACTCTTTAAGGTCTCTGATCATGGACTCCATACATTTCCACACTTGAAAATATTATTCTTGTTATTTGAAGGAATTGGAAATTACCCATTAGAAATGGGCTATTTCCTCTGCATGTGGTCTCATCATATCCCAAATTCCTCCATCTTTCCATCCTTATACACAATACCCACCCATTATTATGTGTTGAATCTGAGTTTTCCATCGCTAGACTTTCATAATGGCAGGGACTATATTTTTTCCCCATTATATCCCACCTTGTACTATACATATTTGTTGAAAGGATGAATGACTTCTCTTTAAGATGGAATGCTAACAGCATGTTTTCTCCTTAGCCCAATTGTTTTCTTCAGCCTCATTTATATTAATAAACACTTAAGGTTGATGCTTCAATTTAGACTTGTGAGAAATGAAGATTGGTAGTGGGACACTTTTCATTTTCTTATTTAGTGTATTTTCCTGCACTAACTGTAGCCTACTTTAAATTATATGGCTTCTAAAAGGAACAAAATATTTATAGTTTTATTAGTCAGTAGGGATCAGATTGATTTTTAATGTATAGTCAACCTATGTACTAAAATTAGAAATAAAACTATGTAATCTATAATGTGAATTGTGCTAAGATTAGAATCTCTGCTAATTTACAATTATTTATCTTCCCCTTTGACAAATCCATATAACTATATGACTATTCATATATTTTCTAAATGAATCAAAGGTGGCCTCTGTGTACTGGCCCCTACATTAATATTTCACTAAAGGCTGAGACCCATTAGCTCAAAAGCCTGCTGGCACAAAATTCAAAATTTAATTCAATTCAATTATTTTTAAAATAGTCTAAACAAGCAATTTTTGGTCATTTAGAGTCCGCTGTTGACTTTGTATCCCATGTTTTGCCAAATTCACTTACTAGGTTGAGTAGCTAGGTTGGTGTATGATCTTTTTAATGCATTGCTGGATATAGTTTGCCAATATTTTGTTGAGGATTTTAGCATCTATATTCATCAACAATATTGGCCTGAAGTTTTCTTTCTTCATTGTGTCTTTATCTGGTTTGGGATTAGGATGATGCTGACTTCATAAAAAGAGTTTGGGAGTCTTCCATCTTCTCGAATATTTTGGAATAGTCTGTGAAGGATAGGGGTTAGCTCTTCCTTAAATGCTTTGTAGAATTGTCCTGTGAAACCATTCAGTCCAGGGCTTTTGTGTGTCGGGAGTTTTTCGATTACTGCCTCAATTTCATCTCTGTATTGGTCTGTTCAGGTTTTCTGCTTCTTTTTCATTGAGTTTTGGAAGAGTATATTTTTCTAGAAATTTGTCCATTTCACCTAGGTTTCCAAATTTCTTGGCATACAGTTCTTCATAGCAATTTCTTACAATCCTTTGTGTTTCTGTGGTATCAGTTGTAATCTCCCCTCTTTCATTTCTGA
Source organism: Tonatia bakeri (assembly GCA_004024845.1). NCBI lineage: Eukaryota > Metazoa > Chordata > Mammalia > Chiroptera > Phyllostomidae > Tonatia > Tonatia bakeri. Next base: position 29,163 of record PVIA01010615.1, read on the forward strand.
TTGTGTTTATTTGGGTCCTCTCTCTTTTTTTCTTGATGAGTTTCCTTAAAGGCTTTTTGATTTTGTTTATCTTTTGAAAGAACCAGCTCCTGGATTCATTGATCCTTAGCATTGTGCTTTTAGTCTCTATGTCATTTAACTGTGCTCTGATCTTGGTTATTTCCTTCCTTCTACTTGCTCTGGGCTATCTTTGTTGTTGTTCCTCTAGTTCTTGTAGACGTAGGGTTAAGTTGTTTGTTTGAAATGTTTCTATCTTTTTTTGGTAGGCCTGTATCACTATTAATTTCCCTCTTGTCCCATAACTCTTAGGTTGTTGTGAGTTCATTTTCATTTGTTTCTAGAAAGTTTTTGATTTCTTCTTTAATCTCATTCTTGACCCATTCATTGTTTAATACCATGCTATTGTATTTCCATGATTTTGAGTGTTTTACATTTTTTCCTTGGGGTTGGTTTCTAGTTTCAGTCCCTTGTGGTCAGAGAAAATGCTTGATATGATTTAAATTTTCTTGAACTTGTTGAGGCTTGTTTTGTGTCCTATCATGTGGTCTGTGTTTGAAAATGTTCCATGTGCATTTGAAAATAATGTGTATTTAGCCTCTTTGAGATGAAGAGCTCCATATATATCACTTAAGTCCATTTGATCTAGGACATTATTCAATGCCACAATATGTTCATTGATATTTTGTTAGGAAGATCTGTCCATTTTTGACAGTGAGGTATTAAAATCCTCTACTATAATTATCTTGCTGTCGGGATGTTTCTTGTTAGTCCTCTAAGATTTTCTTTATGTATTTCAGTGCTTCTATGTTGGGTATGTATATATTTACAATGTTTAGATCTTCTTCATGGATTCTTCCCTTAAGTATCATGAAGTGACCTTCTGGGTCTCTTTTTATGAAACTTTTTTTGAAGTCTATTTTGTCTGATATGAGTATTGCTACCCTGGCTTTTTTTTTTTCTTGTGCATTTGCTTGGAAAATTTGCTTCCAGCCCTTCACTTTCAGCCTGTGCAGGTCTTTTATCCTAAGGTGGGTCTCTTGTAGGCAGCATATGTGTGGGTCATGTTTCCTTATCCATTCACCTATTCTGTGTCTTTTGATTGGAGCATTTAATCCATTTACATTTAAGGTTATTATTGATAGGTACTTATTGCCATTTTCATACCTCTCTCTCTCTCTCTCTCTCTTTTCCTTTCCTTAAAGCAGTCTCTTTACCATCTCTTAGAGAGCTGGTTTGGTGGAGGTGTATTCTTTCAGACTTCTTTTGTCTGGGAAGCTCCTTATTTGGCCTTCTATCTTGATTGAGAGCCTTGCTGGGTAAAATAGCCTTGGTTGTAGGCTTATGGTTCAAATTACTTGGAATATTTCTTACCATTCTATTCTGGCTTGGAGCATTTCCATATAGAAGTTTCTCCCTTTCTGCCTTTAAGATTCTCTCTTTGTCTTGGAATTTTGCCATTTTAATTATGATATGTCTTGAAGTGGGCCTCTTTGGGTTCCTCTTGATTGGGACTCTGGTTTTCCTGGATTTGTATGTCTTTTTCTCTCATCAAATTAGGGAAGTTTTCCATCATTACTTTTTCAAATAGGTTTTCTATCCCTTGCTCTTCTTCTTCTCCTTCTGGTAGCCCTATTATGCGCATATTAGCACATTTCATATTGTCCTGCATTTTTCTTAGTTCCTCTTCATTGTTTCTGAGCCTCTTTTTCTTTTCTTGCTCTTTCTGGATGTTTTTTTCTACCCTGCCCTCCAGCTCACTGATCCAATCTTCTGCTTCATTGAGCCTGCTTTTGATTCCTTCTGCTGTGTTCTTCAGTTCAGAAATTGCATACTTCATTTCCTCTTGGCCCTTGTTGATAGTTTCTATTTCCTTTTTTGTGTTGATATAGTTTGCAGTGATTTTGTTGTAGTTTACCTGTAATTTCTGGTAATTCTCTGTAAGCTCATTGAGCTTTCTGACAACCATTGCTTTGAACTCAATATCTGACAGTTGAGTTGCCTCTATTTCATTTAGCATTCTTTCTGAGGCTTCGTCCTTTCTTTTCATTTTGGGATTGTTTCTTCGTCTTCCCATTGTTTGTGAGATTCTTCTTGTTAGCCTCTGCTTCTTAAATTGATCTGTGCTGGCTCCCTAGGTTTATGGTGTGAACTTCTATGGCAGAATACCTGTGATATTCAGTGGTACAGTCTCTTTGATCTCCTGAGCTCACTGGTCTTGGGCTATCATTTAAGTTGGCTCTGTGTTTGTCCTTGGGTTTTGATTGTTTTGGGGTTTTTCTTTCATGGGTCCTTTTCACCAGCTGGTTGCATGAGGGTCACTCTGCCCACCTCTTGTATTTTGTTGTACTGGTGAGGGCAGGTTGTGTTGAAGCTGTTTCTTCTGTGTGTACAAGGTTTTGAGGATTCTCTCTTCCTCTTATTCAGTTGTTTGTTGTGGGTGATTTTTCCACTATTTAGTTGTATTTCCAGATAAGTCCTGGATTAAGGTTAGTGTGGCCTCCCCTCCCTCATTCACCTTCTTTCTTGGTGGCTCCTTTGTTGTTGGGTTTCCTCTTCCAGGAGGTATTTTGGTGTTCGCAGCTTCCACCTACTCTGTTTAATAATTGGTTGGAGGGGGAACGCAAAATGGTTTAAGCCAGCAAGAGGGTAATCTGTGATATTTACAGTAGTAGCTGGAAGAGAAGAGATCGAAGATCCTTTGGCTACATATACTGCTAACTGTGATATTCCATCCAACTAGCCAATTCTTAGAAAGAATGGAAAGAAGATAAGACTGTTGTTGGGGAGGGAAGGATTGTGATTTGGACCCAGAAAGCAGTGAGGTTGCGGGAGGTGAGATTCTGAGGTAAGGTGAGAGTAAAGGATAGTAAATAGGTGTAGTGTGTGAGAGAATAGAGTCAACCAGTGCAGTAATAGAGTTCAGGAAACCATGAAGTGGGCTAAAATCTGGGAGGGGTGTTGTGTAGTATTTATAATTGTATGGAACACCTATTATTTCCAATAATATTAGAGCCAGAATCATATGACAGAATCTATATGATCTGGATAACAAGAATAGGGGGTACAGGACCTTGAGTAATGTGCTAATGGGACACAAGTGAATGAAGGACAGTCAATTAGCAATACACTCTGAAATAGAGAACAGGGGAGACCTGTCAAATGATACAATTTAACAAGCCAAGCAAAGAAGACTAAACAGAAAGGAGAGGAATACAAAAATACTATTAAAATAAAGATGTAAGAATAATGACAAAATAATAATACAAATATGCAATAACTTGCAGTTTCTCTCTAATAGCAAAGTGAAATTTGTCTCACTGTCTTAGATATTGGGATGCCCCCTCTTTGGGTCCAACTCTGATTTTGTCACAATTCTGGTTTTTTTTTTTTTTTTTTGTCTTACTGTGGGTATTTAAAATAAAGGAAGAAGAAGAAGAAGGAAGGAAGGAAGAGAAATATAATTGGAAAGAAAGGAAGAAGGAATAATAGAAGAAAGAAGGAAAGAGAGGAAAAGGGAATTGAGAGATAAAAAATAATAAAAATGGAAAATTAAAGAATTACTTAAAAAAAAAAAGCCTCTTGCTGGCTTCAAACTGGCCAAACTGGTTTTTCTGGTCTTGCTGGCTGCAGCAGGCTGAGGAGAGATTGGTATGGCTCTTCTCCCTTCCTATTCAGCACTCAGTCAGCTTGGTGTGTACTCTCCCCAGAACTAGTCTGGCACTTCTCTGCAGGGCCTTGGGTACAGGATCCAGGCCTTGTTAACAATGCACTATCCCAGGGTTGTAGGCGTGCATGCTCATCTGGACCACCTCGGGTCTCTCAGTTTCAGGTGCACACCCTTCCCAGGGCTACGGGAATGCATGCAGGCCCTTTTGTGCCACTTCAGGAGCGCTGCCCACCTGGGTGGCGAGGAGGCTGGAGTGATCACTTCAGGAAAATTCCCTAAACAGTGTCTCTTTTTTCATTTTTTCTTTTTGAGAAATTCCTCCTAATCAAGCCTGCCACTCTGTATAGCGGCCTGGCCTCTCACACAGCCCAATTCTCCAGCTAGACTGAGGACTATTGGGGTCAGGGCCCATCACTGCCAGACTCTCAACTCTCCCCAGCTAGCATCCACAGACTTTGTGGGTGCTCACAGCCCCTGTGTGTTTGTCACTTAGCCCTTATTCCCCTCTCTGTGACTTCAAGCAACCAGGTCTCTCCTGGTGCTGCTCAGACTTTGTTTGGCCAGGGAGGGAGCAGTTGACCCACCTCTCTCCCAAGAACTCTGTGGCAGACTGCCCTGGTCCCAGCCACCCTGGTCCCAGTGCTTGTCCCTGGGACCTTATTGTCCTGAAGCACTCTACCTACTATCTGGTTTTTCAATGTCCACTACAATTTTTGGTCTCCTATTTGCATATATGCTGAGGTACTGTTGGCTGTTTGCTCTATTCCTCTGTAGATCAACTAGGTTTTTCTCCCATGTGTAGGGAGAAGTGGAATCTGCTCCCTCATACCATGCTGCCATCTTCCTCCTCCAAGATCCTTATCCAGACTTCGATGAACTTTGAATACTTCTTTCCATCCCTTGTTTGCCTGCAAACTTTCTTTTGAGAAATCAGCTGACAGTCTTATTGGAACTCCTTTGTAGATAACTCCTTTTCTCTTGCTGCTTGTAAGATTCTCTCTTTATTTTTAATCCTTGGCATTTTAATTATGATGTGTCTTGGTATGGGCCTCTTGGGTTCAATTTGATTGGGACTCTGTACTTCTTGGAATTGTATGTCTATTTCATTCACCAAATTAGGGAAGTTTTTCATTATTTTTTCAAATAAATTTTCAATTTCTTGCTCTTTCTCTTCTCTTTCTGGCACACATATTATGTAAATGTTGGATCTTTTGAAATTGTCTCACAGGATGCTTATACTACCCTTATTTGGGGGGGTTGTTTTTTTTTCTTGTTGTTCTGATGGGTTGTTTTTTGCTTCCTTAGGTTCCAAATCATTGATTAGATTCTCAGCTTCATCTACTCTACTGTTGTTTCCCTGTAAATTGTTCTTTATTTCAATTAGTAAATCCCTCCTTTCTGACTGGGTCTTTTTTACGCTGTTGTGGTCCTCACTTGAACATCCTTATAACCAGTGTTTCAAATTCTGCATCTGATAGGTTACTTATCTCCATTTTGTTTAGCTTTACTTTTGAAGTTTTGATCTATTTCATTTGAGCCATGTTTCTTTTTCTCTTTGTTTTGGCAGCCTTCCCACGTTTATTTCTATGTACTGGGTAGAGGTACTTTGATTCTGTGTCTTGGTAGTGTTGTATAGTTTAGTAGGTGTCCTGTAGAGTGGTGTAGCCTCCCTTATCACACAGTATGGTATCAAGGTGCTCCTTTTGTGTGGGCTGAGTATACCCTCCTCTTGTTGTTGAGCTTTGGTTGCTATTGGCAGATCAATGGGAGGGATTTACCCAGGCCAGTCAGCTGTTCAGGATTGGCTGTAACCACTGACCAACAATATCCACCCTCCATGGAGGATCAGCTGTGCAGGGACAGGGTGGCAGTGCTCCAAAGTGGTCTATAGCTTTCCACTGCATGTGCTGTCCCTAGGATTTCCAAGGTGGTGCAGCCCAAGGTTAGCCCCTACCTATGCTTTCCCCAGGGCTGTCCTTTCTGAGCTCTAAAGCAATCTGAGAAGGCTGCTACTTGTGCTGGGCTTGGAGATTCCCAGGTGAAGTCAAGCTGTGAAACTAATCTGGCTCGTGCTAGTGTCTGGGCTAGAGATCACTGAAGCCAGCTGTTGCTTGTTTGACAGGATTTAGGAAGCTGTGAAGCATGAGCCAAAACCAGTTACTCATAATGAAAAGCAGCTAGAATGAGCCTGTATGTTGGGTGGGGCCATGTCTCTGGGGCTCTCCAAAGTGGGGCAAATAGTGTTAGCCAGGTTGATGGAGTCTCAAATATGGCACCAACCTGTCAGGTCCATGGCTCTGTGGGGGGAAGGCTCAGAAAAGGGACAATGACTTCTGCTTACCCCGACACTGACATTGTTTTACATTGTTGTAAATCTTTTCCACATCTGGACTCTCATGTCAGCTCTACATTCAGTTATCTGCAATATGCTGTTTTGGCTCAACTTTGGAAAATCCAAACTCACATATATGTAAATACTTAACTGGGAATGAAAGAAAGTTTTTAAATATATTTTAGATAATTGTGTATATTTTTGATACTACATAAAAATTTGAGAAGTGGCAGTTTCTTAAAGAAGAGTTTTAATATAGAATCTGAAACATTATCAAAGAACTTTTCAAGCTGTCACCTTAAAAGCCATTGCTCTCTCATGCATGATTTTGAAACATCATACATTGGTCACAGGAAAAATAGGGGTTCATGGCTCTATACTGATAGGTTTTCTAATGTTGAAAATTTTCATTATATAATGTTAAAAATTACCAATACCAATAGACAGGCTGTCCAGAACACTGATGGTGAGCTGAGGGTGGGGAACAGGAGGGATCAGGTCACCAGGGCAGATGGAGCGAGGCCATGGGACCTGGACCTGGGAGCTGCTTGTGCACTGAGCCACATTCCTTGGGGATGGAGGTTAGAGGTTTGAGTACTGAGGGCATGGTATGCCACAAAGAATGTCTTTGTGAACCACCAGAGGCCATTGCTAGGACATTGAGTTTTGCAGTGCCAGGTTGTACTTCCACTGGACTGGGAGGCTGCGTTACCCAAGTAATTGAGCTCCTGACTTGTGGATGCTCCACCTCAGGTGTGGAGGTCCTGCTTCTGGCTACAGATGTCCTGCCCCTCCTGCTGAGGCCATGTTCTGGGCACTGGCTATGAGGCTGTGCTGAGTTCCCAGTTTCTCTTTGGTGCAGACACTCTCTACTGGTGGGCCTCCAGTATGAACAGCTTGCTGTATGCTGGGACTAGGGCATGGGAGGTGTGGAGCTGACAGAGTGCCAGGGGAATCTCCCTGTCCTCAGTCATGATGGTGGCAGGGGGAGGTTCTTATACTGATCATGTGCAATGCTTACAAGATAATTGGATACAGGAAAAAAACCCTCTAGCCCCTTCCAGTACCAGATTGGAGGTGGGATTAGGGAAAGGCAGGCTCATGCACAATATAAGTTAAAATGATGGCAGGGGTGGTTCCAGACCAAAGAGGCCTGTCATTCTAGGCTGGTGAAGGCAGGAATTGGTTGGGAGGTGGTCCCACTCAAAGTGCATGAAATTTTGAGAAGTTGATAGGTCATACTGAACTGATCTGTCCCACACCCAAAACAAATATAGTCCCAGGGCCACAAAGAAACACACTCTTGCTTGTTACTCAGATAATACATTCAAAGGGTACACTGGTCTGTCCTCTCCATGGGCCACATGGTCTTAGCACTCATGTGTGCCCATGGCCTGCAGGAGGGAGTCTCTCTCTCACTGACCTGGTGGAGCATTTGCTGGTGCATTTGCACACTCCCTTGCTCAGGACACATGACCTTGTATCCTTAGCAGCCTCATGGCCATGGCCACACTGGCTCCACACACAACCTCCAAGAGGGAGCCTGAAGCTGAACAGCAGCTGGAAACAAGCTAAGATATCTTGGTGACTGCTTTGCAGCCACCTGCAATCTCCAAAGGATAGTACTTTAAAATGGAACAGGAACTTGGGCACTGGCTTTTGTTTTGGTCTTGGTGAGGACAGCTGGGTTTTGTCTGGCTTTGTGGAGGAGATGAGCTTTAAGACAGGCAGTCCCCCATTCTCCCAGATAGTCCTGAATTCAAATAAAAATTTCCTTTATCACTAGCCTCTGCCTCTCAAGTTTGCCTTTTGTGGCAGCAGGCAACCAAACCTCCTTTTGTTTGGTAACATTTTGTTTGGTAACAATGTTTGTTAACATTATTAACATTGACCTTGTTAGAAAAATCTTTAAGTATTTGGTGAGCTGTAAAACTTATAGTGATAGATAAAAGTTTTGCAAAATTCTAGTTTTCACTTCAAAACTCAAAGTTTATCATTGGCAAAAAGCATAATTAGTTCTCTTTCATAAAGAAACAAATTTATTTCCTTCATTTTGAAAAAATATCTGTCACACTCTCAAGTCTGAATAACCTTAATTTTTCTGTCATTTGTTTTTGCATGCAAAAATGCAGTACCACAAAAAAGCATTGGTCTAGTTCATAACTCAGTCACCATTTAGCTTTCCTAGAGATGATCATGCACTAGTTATGCTGCAGAAATGTTTGATGTGGATGACCCATTCTATCACCCAAAATGGAAACAGGATCTGTTCTCCAGGGCCAAGATGAAACACAATCAATGATTTTTTCTATTGATACTTTATCAAGGATATTCTTAAATGAGGCTAGTTTTTGGTCTGGCTCATTTGCTTTTTCACAAGACTATGTGGGGAAACACGATGACCAGAAGCCAGTGTTTTGTCCACCACTGCTTCCATACCATCAGTGTGACAGCGAAAAGGATTCAGTGTCTCAGGCTCCCAGGGAGCTGCAGACCAAACTTTGGGAACCACTCCAAGGGAACCAAGTATGGTAATGGGGAGGAAACAGACATTAGAGCAAAACCTTGCCCCTCACTCACTACACCCTGTGCTAAACTGTAAGTCAGGAGGCTTAAATCATGATTGCTAATTAAATTTGGATAGATCACTTATCTCATTTAGGACTCAAATGAGAAAACTGGAATAAATTAATTCTGCAGGTCATGAAACTTTGCCTCTCATCCACCATGTTAAAAATTCAATGATTCACTGATTTTAAAGTCCAAGTACAGTAATCAGCAGACTATTTATTTTTGCACTGCACTTACACCTTGAGATGCCAGAAACTTTTTCAAATCTAAGAAAGGAGAGAATTTGAACTATGCTCTATCTCTTTCTGGACATTCTGCAACACAGACTCTCTTTATGGCACAGACCCAGAATTCAGACAATCTTGGATATCTATCCAACACTTCATAGCCTCTTTTTTTTTCCTCATCTGTCAGTGGAGAAAATAATAGTGGTTATTTCTTAGGAATATTATAACAATTAGATGGGATATGCATCAGGAATGTTTAGCACTTCCCGGCACTTAATGAGTGCCCTCTCCTGGTTAGCTATTTCAGGCACTTCTGAAAGCAAAGTTAACCTTCTTCTCACATTTTTAATGTCATACAGAAGAGAACTTCAGATGTTTCTGCCTTCAGACATTAATTAACTGGAGGAAATTTCCACCTGGAAAGATGTGTGCTGACACCAAGAAATGGAACTTCATAATAGTGTTTAATGATGCCTAGTATAAGCTACCAGACTGTGCCTTATGTAAACTGCTAATTTATTAGGGAGGGAGTGGCAGATGAAGGATCAAGGTTGATTTGTTCATGTCTGGGACTATGAAAAAGTCATTATTTTCAAGTCTAACCATGTCAAACTATGATGGTTACATCGTCAAACCTAAGGACAATCTCCAAAATAGCAGGCAGTGAGTAGGAAGGGGAAGGGCTTGGGTGAACAGAAAAGCACTGGATTACTTCCTCATAGAGTTTATCTGTCATTGTCTCTGAGCTGAATCTTTTCCTACACATGAGCCTGCTTCAGATAATTGCCACCAACCCACTCTTGACAACAGTACTAGTTCCTCTGCAGGGTCTGAGCAGGATGACTCCACCAAATCCTCCAACTAAGCATGGTTTAACACATGTATGTTTGGGTGGGCTATTAACAGAAACACAGACTTCCAGAAATGGAGTTTATAACAAGGGAATAGAAGTACATGTTTGTCTATAACAGGAGAAAGATCAGAGGGTGGATATCTCGTCTCACATAATAAAATATTTGAAAGATTATCAGTTAGGAAAAGCACAGAACTGCAATTAATGGAAAGCCCAATTATAGTGGATTTAATAAGAAGCGTTCATTTTTTGACACAATAAAAAGTTTCATTGTAAGTCATTGCTCAGTAAAGTCAGCAGCCAGTACTGTCATGACTTACATATCCATACTTCTTTTACCTGTTTCCTCAAGGTTGCAAAATAGTTGCTGCAGCTCCAACTATTACATTCCCATTTAAGAAAGAAAAAAGAAGAAAAGAAGACACTAGACATAATCTGTCCCTTTTTATCAGGAAGAAAGAAGCATTCCCAAATCTCGACAGCAGATTTGTGCTTATGTCTAATTGGCTTGAACTGTGGCATCTGTCACTGAGACAAATGTGACATCCCTAGTTATAAGGGAGGCTTCAAATGTAAGCATCTGGGCTTACTCCCTCCTCCCCCAAAATTATTGTAGTTAGCAAGAAAGTGGAAATAAGTATAGTTTAGGTAACTAGAAGATTCCAAGGAAACATCAATAGCTCTTTTATCATGAGCATACTTCCCTGCATTGTACACAGCCACCAAAACTGGTGATGAAGTTAGTTTGAACATCGCTGTCTTTCCAGGCAATGATGATGATAAACCCTTATTCTCCAAACACCAGGATTTCCATTTTCTTCGGCTTGAGGACCTCTGCCATCAGAGGTTCTTGATTATTATCAAGGAATAAACAAGAACAAAGAAAAAGTGAAACTGGCATCAGTCACTTTGTCTTCTAGCTGGAAATGCTTAGCATTTGGGGTAGAAGAAATTGAAATAAATGAATGGTTATGAAGTTGAGAGATACATTCATTCAACTGTGCTAATTTTCCTGGGTTGGCTAAAAAGAACAATGTGAACAAAACTGAGTCTCTGAAACTCATCATAACATGAAAGAAAACCTGTTATGAAATCAAACTTAGGCCTGTGACACCTGTTGAGAGTTCATCAATACTAAATGCTTCAATAGTGCCTGAGGCAAAAAGACAAATAGTCCCTCAGCCTTCTCAGAGATTTCATTAAGGCTTTACCCATATAAACATAGAGTATGCTCTTAATATGCACAACACTTAATAAAGTTCAAGCTTATTTTCCAAAATGAAGGATGAAGAGCAACATGTTCAGAAAGTATCAGAGTAAACAGTGCAACCTTTTCAATTGTAAATGTGCATTTTGGGATTAAGGAAATGATTCTTAACCTTTGTGGGAACTGGTTCCTAAAGGGGGAGGGAATGAACTAAGAAAACACAACAGAAAACCCCACAAGTAGATACATCTAACCTATAGGAATGAGGAGGGGAGATAGACCATTGTATAAAGAAGGAAGCAGGAGAGATAGATGAAATAGTGACACAAGGAAAAGGTAAGGGAGGATCATGTCACTCATAAAATTAGCAAGTTGAACAAAAAGGAGAGTGAGAATGATCAAAGGAGGAAAATGATAATAGAATCGCAGAATGATTATCAGAGCTGGAAAATTCTGGATATCGTCTAGTATGAACCTCTCATTTATAAGTGATCAAACTGAGATCAGAAAGTTTAAGACACTGTTCTAATGTTAAATAGGACAAGGTCTCAAGGTCTGGGTAGTTCTAAATGTTATTTCATGCTATGCATTATAATGTAGCACAGACTACCAGTTAAGATGGTGGAATAGGTAAACACCACCCTGTCTCTGCACAGCTGAGCCTCCACAGAGTGTGGAGTTTATGGGTCAGTAGTCACAATAGCCCTTTGCAGTTGACTAGCCTGGGTAAATCCCTCCTATTGACCTGCCAACAGCAATCAAGGCTTAACTACAAGAGGAAGGTGTATTCAGTCCACATGAAGGGCACATCTCGAGTACCCAGCTTGGGTGATAGGGGAGGCTGTGCCACTGGACAGTTACTATATTAGGCCATGTTACCAAGACAGAGAGTTATAGCAGCTCTACCTAATACATAGAAACAAACACAGGGGGTTGCTAAAATGAGGAGACAAGCAGACATGACCCAAATGAAAGAACAGATCAAAACTCCAGAAAAAGAACTAAACAAAATGAAGAAAAGCTATCTATCAGATGCAGAGTTCAAAACACTGGTCATAAGGATGCTCAAGGAACGTAGTGAGGACCTCAACAGCATAAAAACAACATAGTCAGAAACAAAGGATACACTAATTGACATAAAGTACAATTTACAGGGAAACAACTGCAGAGAGGATAAAGCAAAGAATCAAACCAATGCTTTGGAACATAAGAAAACAGAAGACAACCAATCAAAGCATTAGGAAAATAATCCAAAAAATGAGGATAGTGAAAGGAGTCTCTGGGTCAACTTTAAGCATTCCGATATTCACATCATGGGAGTGCCTGAAGGAAAACAGAAAGAGAAAGAAATTGGAAATCTATTTGAAAAAACAATGAAAGAAAACTTCCCTAATTTGGTGAAGGAAATAGACAAGCAAGTTCAGGAAGCACAGAGTCCCACTTATGATGGATGCAAAGATGCCCACACCAAGACACATCACAATTAAAATGTCAAAGCTTAAAGATAATCTTAAAAGCAGAAAGAAAAAAAGTTACCTACAGTGGAGTTCCCATAAGACTATCAGCTGATTTCTGAAAAGAAACTTTGCAGGCTAGAAGGGATTGGCAAGAAATACTGAAAGTCATGAAAAGCAGGCACCTACAGCCAAGATTGTTCTATCCAGCAAAGCTATCATTTATAATCAAAAGGCAGTTAAAGATCTTCCCAGACAAGAAAAAACTAAAGGAGTTCATCATCACCAAAACATTATTACATGAAATTTAAAGGGACTTACTTAAGGAAAGTTAAAAAAAATTAGAACTATGAACAATAAATGGCAGTAAATATATATCTATCAACAACTGAGTCTAAAAATCAAACTAAGCAAACAAGAAGAACAGAGACAGAATTATGGATATAAGAGCATTTTGATGGTTGCAGGAGGGGGTGGTATGGGAAAATGGGTGAAGAGGTGAGATTAAGTACAAACAAGTAGTTACAGAATAGCCATGGGGATATAAATTAGAGTATTGAAAATAGAATAGTCAAATAACTTATAAGCATGATGCATGGACATGAACAATGGTATAGAGATTGCCTGAGGGATAGAAGGGTGCTAGGTGGAGGGGACTAAGGGGGAGCAACTTGGACAACTTTAATAGCAAATCAATAAAATACAATTTAAAAAATGAAGTGTAACATAGTATTTTGTAGATGCAGCTGTCAATGGGATGATCTGACAGGAACTCTTATCACATGAAAGAAGTGTCTGCAAAGAAAAAATCAACCTGTAATTGACCAAACAGTGTATATAAACAATAGTTAAACTTCCTTTGGGGAAGAAGAGCTTCATATCAGTCTTATGTCTCTTTTACTTGCTGAAAGTAAATAAATCTACCTTGCAACAACCATGTCTTATTTTTAAATAGAGTACCCCAAGTGGTGAACACCTTGAGTTTGGTAAGGCTAAAATCATAGAGTTAAAATATTGGCAGAGCCAAGAGCATAACCCAAGCTCTGAGAAGTTCTTCATCCCTTGAAGAATGAATGAATCAACACAGGAAAAGAGGCCAAGAGGAAGCCAAGGAGAGGGGGTAAACTAGATTTCCTGTAACCGGAAATAAAGGGACCAGGTCACTTGTTATGGCTAATTAATGTCTACTATTTTTAAAACATTTGCTTTACATATACATGATCTTCCAAAAGTCTAGCTTTTAGCCTTGAATTCACAGTGTGTTCTTCTGATACAAATTACAAATTTAGGTTGACCACCAATATGGCACTTGGGAAGAGTCCCTGTATAATTCAATTGTGTGTGGCATGCATCTATAATACTAGAAACTCTGAAAACCCCATCTAAAGGGTTAAAATGCATACATAGTAAATTTGCTCTTGGTTAGTAACTACTCTGTTCACTTGCTATGAAAAAATTTTCTATTCCTCTAAACATTAAACCTCTCAGTTGATATTGTATCAAAAATAGGGAGAACAAACAACTGCCGAAGAGGAAGGCCAAATAAGTCATTGCTTCTGCTTAACTTCACAGCCTCTTTCACACTTACCCAAGTCACTCCTAATTTAGGTCCAAGAAAATGGCATTTTCTGATATCACAGAGATCTTCTAACCTTTGTTTGCCACCAGACTAGTATATTTATTTGAGAAATTCTTGAACTTACACTTTTGAGATTATAACACCAAAAAATTAAAATGTACTTTTTGAAAAATATAGCTGCAGTGAAGTAGTAAGAGATTAAATAGATAGGAATAAATAAGCACCCAGGGAAATTGGTGGAAAAAAAATTTAATCCCAGGCACAAGAATTTTGATTTTGTTAAATAACCAAACTGTAGTTTCATAAACAGAGAATTAAATATTGGTGAAATTTCAAGATAAGGTCTTTTTAAATTAATAGATGACAAGTGGAAGAAACTAAAGAAGTGAAATAACAGATTGCTTCAGAGTTGCTCATCCAGATATTGCTCATTTATCAAAAAGAATTTATAAGTACCTGCAGTATTAATGGCACTTGATTAAATACAAATTAATGCTTAATTGAACTAGGGCAGTGGCTACAGAAATAGAAATAATCCTGTGGATTATTAATAAAATCATTAAACCAGATTAAAAAAGAAAGAGTCTAGCCCTGGTTGGTATACCAGTCAACCAGTGGTTGAGTGTCAACCTGTGAATCAAAGGGTCATCGGTTTGATTCCCAGTCTAGGGCGCATGTCTGGGTTGTGGGCTATCCCATACTGGGGAGGAGGGGATGTGCAAGAGGCAACCACACATTGTTGTTTCTCTCCCTCTCTTTCTCCTTCCCTTCCCCTTTATCTAAAAATAAAAATAAATATAATTTTTAAAATAAAATATAAAAGAAAGAGTCTGTGGTTAGTAGTCATTTGATACCTGTTAAGTTCCAACCAGTTTATTATTGCAAAGTGAGGCATATGGGTCTCATTCAGAGACTTCACAGTCTGTCCCCAGAGAAAAGAGAGGCAGGAGCCACACCTGAGATTCTGAAATGGCTCCAATGAAGTAATAGGACCCCTACAACGTGACGTTCACACCTTAATGGAGTTTCACACCCTAACAGAAGAAAGTCATCTGATCCACAACTTGTCAATGATCCACGACTTCTCTCACAAGAGGGGCCAGTATACAACTGACAGACATAGAGCTAACGAAAGCAAAAACCTTCCCCAAAACCAGCTTAGAGCAAGTAAGAACATTCCAATGTACTGTAATGTGATTTAAAAAACTATTCTGTTCTTTTTCTATCATTTTCTTAACTGACAGCAGCTACATCATCAATAACTACACTTCAAGATGTGCTTTAGTGACTGCTGAGTCAGTTTCCTTTTAAATTATACTACCTTTCATTCTAAGCATATAAAAGATAGAAGTTAAGGTTTTCATCTTAAGCATTAATGGAGTCAAACCACATATTGTGTGACATAAGTACTTATATTTAACAGATTAATTAGTTTCCTCCCCTGAAATTCCACAAATACTGCATACAAATATTATGAATGCAAAGACTGTCTTTATACTGCTTAGATCATTGCTATCTCTGTTACTTTTAACACTAAGTGCTATTTACAGTACCTACTAATAGGTAAGGCTGGGGGATAAAATAGAGAAAAGACAGGGGAGAAACTTAGAGATAACAAACGGTCTAAGAGGGAAAGAAGCTTAAAGCTGGGAAATGTGGTTGAACATCAGAATCATGGACCCTCTCTTTATTATGGGCCCCCAAACCCTGGAGTTATTTTGAAAAGTTCTTTGTTATTGGGATCTTCCCCACCTGAAATGCTGAACTAATAAATGGGAGGGCGGGGGGGAATCCACAGAAATTCCCAGTTAGTGAAACATTTTGTAGACTTTAACTTTGTCCAGAAAATTCCCAGTGTTATCATTGCAATTATCAAGCTTCTATCCTGAAAAACCACACAAGTTATTTCACTCCGACATTCTTGGTGAGCCGTATCATACTGTGACTGATGGAAATATAAAACACTGGCTTCCAGACTAAGAAAGTTGCTTGAATCAATGCAACTTTCACACCCTAACAGAAGAAAGTCATCTAATCCACAACTTGTCAGTGGATCAGACAAGTTGTGAAATAACTTTTTATTCCTGTGGAAATCTTACTAAAACTAGTCAAGGATTATTTAAAGACATAAACCCGAGATGGCGGCGAGGTAGGTGGGAGCAGAGCCCAGTTCTTCCTGTGCCCAGCTGGAATACCTACCTAGCTGATCTTCTTAGGAACAGAGTGAACAGCCAACAGAATTCCAGCTTAAATGAAGTTTGGAGGCCAAAAATTGTAGAGGACATTGAAAAACAAATGATAAGGAGATTGCATTAGGATGGTAAGGTCCCTGGGATCTGCACAGGGACCTAGGCTGCTGTGGCTCTCCGCCCAGCACCTGCCACACAATACTGGGAGCAGAGTTAGATCACCAGCTCTCTCCCCTACCAGAGCAGGGAGAGCAGCCTGGCACCAGGAAGGACCTGGATGCTTGAAGCCACTGGGGGTAATAGAGACAAAGTGGGAGACACACAGAGGAGGTATATACCTACTCGGACTCTGGACATTGGCTAGGTCATTACCAGACAAATTGGGAAGCTGGACAACACCTGGAGAAGGGAGACAAGTTGGGCCATGTGAGACCCTGACCCGGATAGTCTCCAGTCTGGTTAGAAAGTTGGGCTGCGCGAGAGGCTGGGCACTTGTTAAGGGCGGCAGGTTTGAACAGGAGAATTTTGTTCAAAAACTTTTTTTTTAAAAAGTGTGGCAGCTGTTTTGTAAGGAACTCTCATGCAGTGGGTAGCTCACCCTGAGGGTGATTTGAGCTGCTTGCCTGCACCTGGCTCAGCCACTCATGCAACTGTGGATTCGAGCCAGGTGCCTAAGCTTGACTCAGGCAGCTTGCTGGGCAGCTGATTCGCCCCACTGGCCCTGAGGCTGATTTGAACTTCTTGCCTGCACCAAACTCTGGCCGCCAACCCAGCACCTGAGTTGAGCCACTCACCTGGAGGCTGACTGGTGCTGTGGCTGGCTCTGGCTACGTGGGCTAGAAAAGAGCAAGGAGGAGGTGCACCGCACGGAACTTGGTGCAAATGGTGAATTAAAGGTACAAGCCTGGCACAGATGGACACCAGGGGCCCAGTAGCTCACAGAGGACCTGGGCTAGAGGCTGGGCACTGTGAATATTGTGGCCCATCCCTGGCCCCCATCCTCAAAAAACCATAGGAAAGGAGAAAAGCGAAGTTTAGCCCCCCTATTCCTGTGGCATCTAGGAAGACCAGCAAAACTCCTTCAACAGATTTAAAGTCAGCAGGAGGCTTATTTGTTTACTTTCTTCTCTCTCTTTTTCTCTTTTTTTCTTCTCCCAAATGAGACAGTAAGACCTGGAATTGTGAAACATCTAGAGACAGATCTGAAGGGGGTCCACAAAGCTAATGCCCAAAAGTAAGATACTGAGACAAATTTCACTTTGCTATCCCATAAAACTGGCATTTTATTGTTTATTTGTATTATTATTATTTTTCATTATTTTTATATCTTTTATTTTATTAGTATTTTTTATTTCTCTTCTTTCTGTTTAGGTTTCTTTGTTTTTTTTTTTTTTATCTGTTTAATTGCATTGTTTGACTGGTCTTCCTTATTCTCTCTTTATTGTATTTTAATTTTCCTTTCACTTCACTTGTGTTCCAATAACATACTACTTTTGATCATGTACTTTCTATTCTGATTATCCAAATTATATATTTCTTGTCATATTATTGTTGTTCCAGTACTACTGTGAATAATTGTTGTTCCATACAATTGTACATACTACACAGCACCCCTCCCTGATCTTAGCCCATTTCACTTTATTCCTGAGCTTCATGTTGTTGCAGTTAACTCTATTCTCTCTCACACTACTCCTACTTTCTATCCTTTACTCTCACTATATCTCATCATGTAACCTTGCACAAGTTCTGTTTTCTGGATTCAGCTCACAGTTCTGCCCCCTTGCCCCCATCATGAGTCTGATCTCTCTCTCACCTCTTGCAAAAAGTGGCTAGTTGGATGAATTATCATGGTTAATGCTTTACTTATCCAAAGAATCTATCTCTTCTCTACTTGGTACTTTAAATCTCATAGAATACTCTCTCACTGTCTTAATCCATTTTGTCTACCCCCTGCCACTGATCACATACAAGAATAAGTGGGAGCTGCAAACATCAGTATACCTGCTGGAGAGGACAACCCACCAACAAAGGAAACACCAAAAGGTAAAAACCCAAGTCCAACAAGAGATCCCACACAAACAGAAGAAAGGGCAATCTAAAGCATCCAGACAAGGAGATCAAAGAGACCACACCACTGAACCTCATAGAATTCCTACCATAGAAGTTCACCCTACAAACACAGCTAACAAAGGGAAACATCAAGAAGAGCAGAAACAAACAAAAAGAGTCACCTGAAATGGGGGGAGGAAATCATGCAATCAAAAGGAATGGAAGACTCCCCACTAAAAGAACTAAATGAAATGCAGGTAAGCAAACTATCAGATATAGAATTCAAAATAATGGTTATAAAGATGCTCAAGGAACTCACAGACAACTATAAGGAACTGAGTGAGAACTATAACAGTATGAAAAAGGAAATAGAAACTATAAACAAAAAAGAAGAAGAAATGAACAATAAAATCTGAGACATAAAAATGCACTAGAATAAATTACAAACAGGCTGGATATAACAGAGGACCAAATTAGTGAGCTGGAAGACAAGGTACAAAGAAACACCCAGAAAGAGCAGCTGCACCAAAAAAAAAAAAAAAAGACTAAAAAAATATGAAGATAGATTAAGGGAACTCCAAGATAACATGAAATGCAACAACATTAGAATCATAGAATTACCAGAAGGAGAAGAAAAGAAACAAGGGATAGAAACCATGTTTGAAAAAATAATGACACAAAACTTTCTGGACATGGAAAGGGAAAAAAACATGCAAGTTCAGGAAGCACAGAGAATCCCAATCAAAAAGAACCAAAAGAGTACAACTCCAAGACATATCATAATTAAAATGCCAAGTATTAAAGACAAAAAGAGAATCTTAAATGCAGCAAGGAATAAACAAGAAGTAACATACAAAGGGGCTCCAATAAGGCTAGCAGCTGATTTCTCAACAGAAACACTCCAGTCCAGCAGAGAATAGCAATAGATATACCAAGTAATAAAAAACAAAGGCCTGCAACTGAAAATACTCCACCCAGCAAGGCTATCAATTAAAATTGAAGGCAAAATTAGGATTTTTCCCAGACAAAGAAGACTAAAAGAATACATCTCTAGCAAACCAGCCCTACAAGATTTACTAAAAGGAATACTGCAATAAGAGAAAGGAAAGCAGTTAAAGAAAGAGGAACACAGGTACAAAGGGAGAAAATGAACAAATCCCCATAAATAATAACCTTGAATGAAAATGGATTAAATGCTCCAATCAAAAGACATAAAATAGCTGAATGGATAAAAAATCATGACACACACATAGGCTGCCTACAAGAGACTCGCCTCACAGCAAAAGACCTATACAGACTGAAAGTGAAGGGTTGGAAAAAAAAATTCCAAGCAAATGGACAGGAAAGAAAAGCCAGGGTAGCAATATTCATATCAGACAAAATAGACTTCAAAACAGGGTCCATATAAATAGACCCAGAATGACACCTCATAATACTCAAGGGAAGAATTCATCAAGAAGACATAAACATTATAAACATATATGCACCCAACACAGGAGCACCCAAATGCATAAAGAAAATCTTGAAGGACTTCAAGAAAGATATAGACAGCAACACTACTATAGCAGGGGATTTTAACACTCCACTGTAAAAAAAAAATTGACAGATCTTCTGTTGCGGTCCAGCCGCAGCTGGGTCAAGGGTCTCCTGAAGGTGGGTAAGGTGTTGGCGATGGGTAACAGATGACAACACGACTCAGAGGACGGTGAAGCTCTGTTCCGTTTATTGCAAGTACAAACAGAGTTTTATATTTTCATTTTTGGCAGTGATTAACATTTACGATTAGGTGAAGCACGAAGTTTTTTACCCAAACATCTAGTCATGCTAATCTAGTAACCTATTAAATGCAAACAATTAGAAATAGCTGTATGTACAGAATTTGAATGTCTTATTGTTTATTAAAGTTCTCAGAATTTGTCATGGGGCAAAAGGATACACTCTATTGGATAGAGGTCTCTGGTAATTATTTCTACATGTTTGGTTTGTAATAGCTAACCAGCTTTTCTTATTTCTTTGTCTGTCTTATTCTAATTGATATATATTCCTATTCAAGGTAAAGGAGGGGCTGTTACTTCAACAACTTTTAGACATTCAGGGGCTATTTCACTAGAGGGGATTGTATTCTCTGATTAAGAAATTATTTTATACAACTTCATTGGAATTATTCAAATCAATAAACCTTAAATAAAAAATATCTAACAATCCCACCACCTTTTAATCATCAAAACAAGCATGTAAGGAGAGATAGAGGGGAGATCTAGCCACAGTAAACCTTTTGACTTAAAAGGTGATAGACAGTTTTAGTAAGTTTTATAGAATATAGGCCATTCTTGACTTTCTCATGTCTTATTCTATTTCTATTTGATTAATTCAGAAAGTTCCTTTTTAAAGCTGCTGCATGATAGGGGGAAATGTGGGCAAAATCCTTTGACAAGCTGGCGGAGTAGTGACCTGTTTTGTTCTTTAGTAAATAAACACCAGGAAGGTCTGCTTCAAGCTAAACTTCCCATGAAATTTAGGCTATTATAAGGCACTTGAACTCCAACCTTATTGACCATTCTAATGCCATGTTCATTATATGCCCCTGTATAAGGCAATGGGGGATCTGGAACCCTCTGGAGACTATTAGCTCCTCTTTGGGGATACCATAATTTACAATTAATCCAATATGCTACCCAGGGGTATCCCTGGGCCATGGGTAGGGGTCTATATAGTTTTTTCTTGTTTTCTTGGAACATACTATGTATCTGTGGGTAAGAAACAGGCGTGGGAAAGTCTACCAACAATTCAGCCTGTTATGACTGATTCATGAATTCTTTCATGGGAACAATCGAGGATAATTTCTTACTCAGGTTTATAAACACCTTGTTTACACGATTTGGGCATGATTCAATATTCTGGGGAGAATTAGTTGTCCCTTCAGAATTTCCCTCAAAATCAATCATTGACTGGCTTCGAGCCTCTCTTTCCCCATGGCCTATTCTTATGTGAAATCAGGACACAAAGCAAGACCATGAATAATATCAACAAGGAATTATTAAGAGCAATCCCAGGAAAATTACCGCCCCCCTTTTGTATGCCACATTCTCTTCCAGGAAGATGGATTCCTTGAATTCCTTCTTTCCACGTCCTGGACCTTGTCAGACAACATGGTTGGAAGAGGACGTGGC